>JAVJIF010009734.1:0-237658 GCA_038442645.1 Agave tequilana
ATCTTGTATTCAAATATCGGAGGGTTGAATTTGAGTAGGAAGGATCCGAGCTCAAATCCTTCTAGAAGGACACAAGTATGTATATGTGTGTGTGTATTTATAGACTTGTGTCTGTCCAAAAGGATATGAGCCCGAATCCTTCCCACTCAAATTTAACCCTCCGACATTCGAATACAAGATCCACTCCGTTGAAGTTGATCTATATATATTTCAAGTATCTATAAACTAAAAATTAAGTATTTTGAATATTTTTTGTCCATCATCAAGCAGCGCAAAATGAACGACACAAAATAGATGGACGAAAGTAGTGAGTTGGTTAGATATATGTCTTTTGACATACAAATTCTTGATCCGGCCATCTGATTATGATCTAAACATTAAAAAACTCCTACAAATCAATTTTTGTTAGGTTTCAAATGTTCTACACCGTTTTAAACTAACAAACTCACTATTTAGGTCGTTTGTTTTTTTCCTACTTGATACATGAGCAAAAAGATTTTAAAACACTTGATTTTTTGGTTTATAGATACTTGAAATAATATAGATCAACTTCAACGGAGTGGATCTTTTATTCGAATATCGGAGAGTTGCATTTGAGTTGGAAGGATTCAGACTCAAATATTTTTGGAAGGACACAACCTACTCTCTCTCTCTCTCTCTCTCTCTCTCTCTCTCTCTCTATTATATATATAATATATATGTATATATATATATATATATATTATAGAGGAATCTGTACCTCAGCCGCCAGCGGAGCTGAGAGAGACTCTCAGCTGGCGCAACGTGACTGAATTTTATCCACAATTTTAAGTACTGGTACCATGATCGCAGTTTTATATTAGGACTGTGATTAAGCCGCAGTGTTTTTATGAGAACTGCTATCATAGTCGCAGTCTTTTCTAAGAACTGCTGCCATGGTCGCAGTCTTTTCTCACTGCTACCATGCTCGCAGTCTATTTACACTGAAAAATATATGATTTTTTAGGAGTGGTGATATGTTGTAGTAAGTTTGCGACCATATTGAAGTGACAGCTGAGGTACATTTTTCTCATACACACACACACACATACATATACATATACACATACACACACACACATATAGAGAGAGAGAGAGTTGCTTGCCAATTTTCTTATATCTATGACGGGCCATTAAAAAATTTAAAAAAACAAATTTTATATAATTTTTTTATTTTAGATAAAAACGTCGTCAAAACCCCACGGTGTTTCATTAATATAAACTTAACAAAAAAATTTCAAGATAAAACGATACAAACAAAATTATAGAATTATACAGCAAGTCATTGAAATTTTCTAATCAATCTTTAATACAAAAAAAAAAATTCTTTATAATATTTTTTTTCTAGTTCTTATATAAAGGTAACAACGTTCCAAAAGCTTAATCTGCAAAGTTAAAAAAAAAAAAAAAAAATCCTAGATGATTAGAAAAAGGTTAAAAAAATAATGTATGTGTTAAAATAACGTCCATAACAATTAAAACTAATTAAAAAAATTAAAACTAATTAAAAAGGAAGAAGCATAACATCATGCATTAGATTGCAACATAAAAGGTTATATTCAACTAGCATCATTGTTTGGCACAAAAAGGGAAACACAAAGACCGAGTTCAAAAAGCTCCCAGTTGCCCTTTTAGGCAGCGTTCAAAGTTCAAACCAGTGAGATCCAAAGCTTGATCCAAACAAACATAAATCAATCAAATAATATTACACAAATCCAGTCAAAAAGTTGGCAGGGATCAGGGCGGGCCCACCTACTTAAAACCCGAGTGTTGTCCAAAACTTTTCAGATCAAAAACTCCAGCAAGCAGAGGCCCTCAATTTTAAATCCAATCCTAAAGGTTCCAAAAGGGCCCGAACACAGACCGAAGGTTGCAGTCAAGGGTGGGGCCCCCCGCCCTCCCCTCACTGTTGCTTTCCTTCTCGTTTTCTTTTCCCCCGTTCGTGCGGTCAGCGCATGGGAATCACAAAAACTGAGGAGGACCGATTGACGAGCCAGCAAGAGAGAGAGAGAGAGAGACGAGGACTTTTTCTTCCCAGATTTTGTGTGGATGGTTATGGGTTTTTAATTACAGGATGTCACCTTAAATTGAGGCAAGCCAACTGTTGGTCTTTGAGTTTTATTAAAGGGCAAAGACCAGAGAAAGAGAGTTTTTTATTTGTAAATCGGAGCTTGAGAAGAGCCAAGCCAACATTTCTTCATTCGGTTCTCAATTTCATTACCATCGAGAAAAATATTAATGAGGATGGTTAACTTCTGCATAAAACTCAACACCAACAGCCGAATCACCTCTTTGAGGCCTGCGAGAGTCTGTGTTGCAGCTAAAAGTACTGAGGGAGACGCGTTCCCCCTGACATTCTTCCATGAATCGGGGGTGTTTGGTTTGAAGGAATGGGCGGAAGTAAGAAAATGAGGAAGTATAATGATCACTTTCTATCTATCCAAACACTGGAAAAGGAAAATAAGAAAACTATTTTCCTTTTCTATTTTCTCTTTTTACACAACCATTTCCTCACTTCCAGAGTGCTACAGTTAATTTATGTCAGTCATGTAAATCTCATTTGTAATAAGATGTAGCGCAAAACAGTTAATTTTTTGATCATGTAAAGTCACTTGCATCTAATTACAGTTCATTTTTAATTTTCTTAATTAATTTTTATTTAATATTATTTTGTGGTCAACTTTTCCACTTCCACTTCCACATTATCATCTAAATACCAGAAAAGACATAACATTTTCAAACTATACTTCCCAACAATATCCAAACATCGAAAAACTACTAACCAATTCTCAAGTTCCAAAGGGAATTATTATCACTTCTTCACTTCCTCACTTTCACCCTTCGCCAAACAGGCCCGAAATTAATGCTCGGGCTATTTGTGAGAGTATAGTATTTAATTCGAGAATACCAAGTGAGCTTGGCGCACACGCAACGGCACATTCTTCTTCTGTGAGAAATATCATGAGTGATAATCTCTTCAGTGGCCAGGGAAATTTCAAAACTCAAACTTGTGTGACAATAACTCTCCTGGGTCTCTTTCAAAATGAAAACAGCTTATTGTGAAGTGAATCGCGAACATAAAACAAACAAACTCTGATTAAAAAATAGACAATTGTTATTTGTTAATTCAATGTATTAAGAAATTGTCCCTGACACGGCAAACCACTTTGCTACGCAATTTGGATTGCTGTACAAATTAGTAAATAGTGTTGCTATCGCACTCTAATTATAACCAACCAAACAACCTGAAGTTTGGTAAATGAAAGAGGCACATTAGATTCAGAAGAGAAAATGTGACAGCCAATGAACAGAGAGGCTAGAAATCTGATATTCCAAAAGGCGTGGTTTATCTGTTATGGTGCTCTTTTAAGATGATTGACTGATTTCATTCTCAGTGACGATGAAAGCTCTAGATCAGAAAAAGGTTGAAGATGAAAGCTAACAAGCATTCTAAATGACTGATAATGCTTCTTCACCCATTAAAATTGACTGCTACCTCCACCCTAAACTAATTCAGTGCAATCGGATGAGCTCCACCGTGACAGCATCTTGAAGTCGTCCAAGAGATCCCTGCGCCGCACTTCTCGCTGTTTTATACACGAGTCTGTAAAATTGATGACAGGCGAAAACAAATAAAAAAGAAAATCAAGTAAAAAACAAAGAAAATAGAAACTAAAAGGAATTTTTCCGATGCAAACAATCTTCATGCAGCTACTCGCACAAACAAATAAAAATGGAAAAATTCAAGCAACCAATCTTCAGGCATCAACTTTGTAATTCGCTTCAGTGTTCCTCGAATTTCAGAGAAACAAAGAGCCTGCAAAGGCAATGCTACAACCCCTATCTGAGTAAGACATGGACATCTCAACCGAAACAAACGGCTTCACAAAGATTTCCAATCAAAAGAAAATTCAGAAATGTCTTGGCTTGAAATCTATTTCAGCAATTAAAATAACTGGAACGAAAATGACATCAATTTGAAGAGAAAATGTTGACTAATGCGATGGACAAGTACTGCCACATGGAGTGTTCACAGAATCACACATAGGACATGATGTGTTCAATGAGAAGAGCTTCAACTATCTAGAAGAAAAGTATATACAGTCATAGTAATAATCAGGGATTTGGACACAGTGAAGGAAATGTTAAAACAACCTCAGTTGATTGAAGTCATGAGAGATCAGTACATGATGCTAAAGAAAATGCTGGCTATTTAAAGCCCATAAACAATTTGTTTATGTTAAAACATCAGAGCCTTCCCCTGATGAAACGTAGTAGAATAAAAAGACACTGTTTGTGGTATATTCAAACTGAGACCTGCTGCTGCCGCTCGATTCTTTATTGTATGCTTCCACAATAAAGCTAGAAGTATCGATGAAGAAAACACTACCACCACCTCATTGAAAATTAGGTCATCAGAATTGGCTTTCACCCTCAATGGCTTAATTGACGACACAGTAAAGGAATTAATAAACAATACCCCAGTTTTGGGGTAACAGTGGACTGTCTAGAGCCGGAATGGGCTGCCTCTGCAGAATATCATACGCATCCAATCCAATTAGAACAACTGATGAAACTGCAGAATAATTCTTGTCCGTCAACTGCAACTCATGGCAATATCCTTCCTGGCCTGAAAGTAAAAAAAATTGTGTAATGGTTGAGAATTAACAACAGGGTGTAACTCCTGAAAAGAAACCAGTCTAGAGGATTACAAATTTGGCCACCTTCACTAACCATATCGCCGTCAAATCCAAGAGAATCCAATATTGTATGATCAGCTGATTCTTTCTCTGACCATGCACTCAGCAGCAAATAAGACAGAATTGTCTCTCCACTTTGACCCGCCTTTACAACTTGAATTGTTAGAATAATAGTGGTGATGATGATGGTGATGATGAACCCTGGGATTATAACTAATTATTTCGATACTAACTCTACAAGAATTCTCTATTGTAATTACACATGTTGCCTAGGGGATTTTAGAATAAAATAAATAAAGTTAGTCCAATAAGTATTTACAAAAAAATCGATTGATGCACATGCAGACATATTCGATGAATAAATGTCAAGATAACTAAGAAAAATGAAGAGACCGTGGAAGAGCTCACTAGAAGTTCACTTTCGTTTCTATTCTCAAAGATAATTCCAACAAAAGATACCACAAGCTGACATAGTTATTTTATGAATTGTACTGATGTTTGCTTCCACCACATGATGTCTTTTTCTTTTATTTTTCTTCTTCTTTTTTTTTTTTTATAGAACCCACAGTTTTTGCAATTTTACCTGTATCTTGTTTATTGATGCTCTACAAAATGTCCTCAGTCTGCAATATTTGGAGTTCTTCATAAAACTTGATTAGTTAACTAAATAAGGGGGGAAATTTGTTAAATTTGCTCTTCTTATTACCAAACTATTTCAGCACTGTGGTCCCTATGACAATGATCACTTTGTTCTCTTCAGCAAAACTCTACTCTTTCCTTGCACCAGTTGAAAGATACCGACCCTTTGAGAAGGCTTTGGCATATGGCCATAAACAATATATAGAATACTGATCTCAATTAATAACCATAACCATCAGGCTTGTCCAAACTATTTGGGATTAGCCTTCTGAATCCTTTTCCAATTATTTCTACCATCAGCATCAATCAGCTTTCACAGCAAACTATAAAAGTTCTTTCTTGTGATATCTATCAAAAGTTAACTTCAAGTCTTCCCTTCCTGTTTCCTAACCCTTGAATACATATCCGTCACGTCTCCTATAGTGGAACCTCCTCAACTCAGTGTTGTAAGTGTCCAGATCATCTTACCTTCTACTGTCGCAACTTCCACACCTTCCTCTAATAGACTAATACTGCACCATTTTTTTTTTGGACTCTGTTCAATTCCCAAAACTCTTAAGCATGGATGTCTTCTCCACATTGACCACCATCTAACATCAATCCTAATGCATACAAAATGTAACTATCACATCACAGACTCTGACTGGACAGTAACTTTGACTAAAGCCTGGTAGAATACCAGTAACCCTATAATTGTGTCACATTCTGTTTAAGAAACTTCACCCCTACCCTCCAAGATTAGTTTCTTTTGGCTGACTTATCTATTGTGTTACTGTTTGTCTCCCTAGCTTATTTTTGTCCATCAGAAATAAAGGAGAGTACAGAAAACCTATATCAAATCTTATCATCTACCTCTTTCCTAAACACGTTTCAGAAATTCAAGTCTACATGAACCAGGAGGGTTACTCAGGTTGCAAAAGTTTAAACAACATGACTAAAGAAAAGGTGGCTCTTCCTGCTCCCAATCTTGCAATCAAGGTTCCATACTCATTTCACACTTGCCCTGTTGCCTTTGCCTAGAACTTAGAACCATAAGGGTGAAATCAGCTTGACACCCAGTAATAAAAACTTGGGTTGATTCTTTTTTCGAACTTTCTAGAATTTGTATTGTGCTCACTGGACGACTCCATTTTGGTGGAATATTGTTAGACGATGACGATCGTCCAAGGATTCTACAAAGTTCAGTATGTTGCATGGATACTTCAATAAACAAGACGGATCAGTATCAGTGTATCAGATATGCATTGGAAATTAGATGCTCCAAATTTGATTGATGTGTGTCAGGTGCTCCTTTCTACATATGCTAAAATTTATAACATATCTCGGATATATTAGAAATATGTCTGAGCCTAAAGATCTAAAACATGAATGATGAGTTTTTTATTCTATTTGATTTGCAGATGCATTAATATAATTTGCCCACTTTCTTGATGATAATTATAATTTTATGGTAACTAAAATGTCTGAGTCTTTGTAAACCATTACTAGTTACAAATTTGCTTTTATAATTGTAACATCTATATCCTTATATTTTTAAAATATTACATATTTCTCCTCTTCTTTTGATTATTTATTTACATAACCTTGTATTTAAAGTTAATTTGCATATCTACCTGTTCGTCAAATATATGGTAATGGCCACTAGTAATGAAACTGAAAGAACCAACATTTACTTTGGGGGTCAGCTTATTTAACCCTTAAAAATTAAAAAACAACAAAATATCTTGGGCAATGGATGCAACTTCTTCTTCTTCTCATGAGGGAATCTTTTGGTTATTTCACAACAGAAAACTCAAATCCCCCAAACATCTTTCCTCCTTTTTGTACCCTTTTATCATATATTTTGTCAGATTTATAGATTGCACGCTCTTGGAAAGCTTCTGCCTCACTTCCTAACGGTCACTTGAAGCCATGTGAACCTACCAGTCGTTTGATCTTTGAACTTGGTAACCTATTGTCCATACTCAGAATTTCATGATAAGCTGAGTATTTTTTTTGTAACTATTGAATTTACTCCAAAAAGTATATTTGTCTATATCCATAATCATCACCACATGATTACATCGCACCAATGATCTAATTTATTTTTCCCTTGAATCTGAAATCAATAAATATAAAACTTGAAAGAAGGTCGCACAGATACGGACACAAGTATCAGACACGATATGATACGGATATGTGGATGTGCTAAAATTGAAGAGGGGGGAGGGGGGGGGGGGGGGGGGGGGGGGGGGGGGGAAAAAAACACCAAAAACAGATATGTTGTGGATACGACACTAAGTAGTATTATTTATATATTTATATATGTCAGTATGATATTTTATAATTCAATCATAGATAAAAAAAAAAGTATTAGAGGACTTTCGTGATAAAGTTTTAAGGGGGAAATTGCATAGAATTAGTGTCCTGAGGTTAAATCATTTCTGGACGAATTTATAAAGTATATAGTTCACATCTTATTACTGTTTTAAACTAAAAACATGTTGAATTTATATAAAAGTATCTAACGAGAATCATATTCGATGCATATCCAATATAGGTAGATGAGCTATCTAGAAGAATCACTGCATCTCAGCTTGTAAGAAGAAAAAGGGAGGGGTATGACCGGCAAGACAAGAAATGAAAAAGAGAGACGAGGGGAGATCGGGATATTGAGAGAAAATGTAGGAATAGGAAATATAAGAAACATATGGGGGAATATAAGAAGAGGTTGAAAAAAAATATATAGCTTGAGAAAAAAGGAGGAAAGAAGGGACACATAGAAGAAGACAACAGTTGTGAATTACAAAAGAGAAAATAAATTATTAAGAATCGGGGTTGATAACATGCAATTATGTGTATTAATGTCGGGAAGTTGTCGCAAGCAATATCAATTACTCAGTAATTTTCCATATTTTTTTATTAACTTGGATCCACTAAATCTAGACCAACAGAAGGGGTTGCATATACATTTAGGAGAATATTTGAAAGAAAAGGTGAAGTGACATATATGCTAAAATCCCTTATAAATAACTTCAACAAAAACATACAATTTTACTATTGCCATATATGTGACACATTTGTATCCTGCTTTGCTATATTTCCATACATGTATGGCATCATATCTGATATCTGTATTGGTGCATCATAGGTGTATTGCCTGCCAAAAACAACATCACGAAACATCCTATTGATTTTAACATGATTCCAACTGTGACAAGAAAACATAGATAATGGAATAGCATTAATACTGTGTAATCACATCTTTTATGAAATATCACATCTAAACTAAAATGTTTGTGATGATAATCATGAACTCATTATACATATCCTCAGAAACTTAAGTGGATCATTTAATGCACCTTTCTGATGCCTGCTAAAATAGATATTACTTGGTATACTCTTATGCCTGCTAGATATTTCTGATTCCCTTGCTAAGATATTACTTGGTACACTCTCATGCTGCACCTCAGGTTAGTTTTTATCACTAGATTTTGATACAAGGCAAAACTGTAGGTGCTAGCCCTGGTTTCTAGTTCATGTCAGGTGGAAGGACTGAACACCATTATGAAGATGAATGGAATTCCAAATATTGTCATTGTAATTAAGAAAATGATATCATTCCGGGAACATTTTAATGTCGACTTACAAAAAGAAAATCATTAGGGCATACTATCAAGAGGAACAATCATTTATGATCTGATAATGATCGAAATCCGATCCTAGTCTGCAAGAAGAGAAGAACTTGAGCAGAATCCAAACTTGACCTGATCATTTGCAAAGCTTAATGACCAAAGTTTGACAACCGCCCCCAAACCCCCCCACCACCCCACCACCCAACAACCCCCAAAGATGTTAAAAAGTTAGACAATTTCACAACACCAAAAAGAATCTTAAGAGGGGAAAAAAACTTAAGGACTGTTGAAATTTAACATGACGGGCTTAACTCAGGCATAACATGGACTTAGGTTCTCACAATCAGTTATGACTGAACCAACTGTTGGCAGTAGAAACCCTTGGAGATCTTCCAAAAAGATATCACGCAACATCAGGAAATGTAACTTGATCCTTATCCTATGAATATAAATTAATACAAAATTAAGACGGCTTGGTCTCAGAAGCAAGAAGCATGCAACAAAACTGTCTGATGCATGCAAAAAAGCATATATATTTAAGAGTTGAGATAGATTGTTTCAGTGAATGCTGTTTTATAGGAAATGATGATAGAACCATCCGTGTACCCATCAATGCTATTAGGATCTTTGATTCACAAGCTCAATGCTAAAATCTGGATTGCACAAAACCTCTATTCTCCAGAAAGACATTGGATCAGGATCCAGTTAGTCTTCACATTTAGTTCATTGTATGAATAATGGATCTGGCTGTCTAATTGATTATTATGATCCAAACGAGTGTCTGACATGCAAAACAAGTGAGAAATGCACAATTGATGTTCCAATAATACAATTCATTTTTAGTTCCATGTCTAATCAGATTTGTTCAAAATAAAGAACTTTGCATCACAAATTTTCCTAACTTATACTAGCAATAATTTTAGGCTCCACAAATTCTAATAGAAAAAAAAGATGGGTAAATTTGTTCTTTTTCTTCCCACTTGATGGTTGAAGATTGGTCTGTTTTCTACTCTACTTGCATTTGTGATTAATAATGTTAAATATAAAATTATGTCCCTCAAACCAAGGTTTGTGAACTCGGTTTTGGTTTCACCTCCTTAAAAAGTTGAGTTTCAAATAGTTTCTCATGTTTCTTTAGTCTTAGTATGAGTTTCAGTTTCGGTTCGATTGAACTTAAAAGTTAAAAATATATACGTAGATCAAACTATAATAAATATTTTGTATCATATTGGAATAATAGTTTCAAAGGTCATTAGATTGTATAGTAATATTTTTCAATCAAGTTATAAAAATGAAGATTTGATTTATAAATGAATTTTTAGCATTTGTCTTCTTTTGCAAATATAAGAAGGTCATTAGATTGTATAATAATATTTTTCAATCAAGTTATAAAAATGAAGATTTGATTTATAAATGAACTTTAGCATTTGTCTTCTTTTGCAAATATAAGATCTGAAGAGGTTTACATGTAAATTTCTTCATTAAAAGTAAATGCTCTAAAACAGTTTTTATGGGGGATGAAACCCGAAATCGGTAACCCACTTAACTTATGACTAAATATAAGTTCAATGGGTTTGGGTTAGAAAACCCGAAACCCAATTGACTTATATGCCTCTCCTTCGCACTGTCTCAACCGTAGCTCGAGCGTTCCAAATGACGAGTGGCGACGGCTGCAAGGAATTGCAGCAAGATTTAGATCTGATCGATCCAAATCAGCTCTCTCTCTCGCCCCCCTGCCACCCTTCATTATTTTTTTTCCAAAATTTTATGGCTTAAGTTTAAGATTTTTGTTAAATCCATCTGCTTTCTTCTCTGATTCATGCTGAATCTATTTTCCTTCTCTCATCTGCTAATATCTTGAATTAGAGGCGGGGAGTCAAAGGTGGTAGAAGCAACCCTAGGCCCCCTTGATTAGAGGTTAAGCACTGAGGTTAGGCGTTGCGCTTGAAATATTAAAAAGAAAAGAAGAAAAACAAGGGGGTAATGAATGAACGTGGCTATTGTTGTCGTCGTGTGTAGGCTTGTTGCTGGCCTTCGCAAGCCTCACCTAACTTGTTCCAACACCCCCCCCCCCCCACCAACACCCCCACCCCCACGGCTACGTGGACGTTGTATGTTGCCGCCATTTTGTAAGAAAGAAGAGGAAGTAGGGGGGTTAGTCGAACACAAACCTTTTTATAAGAAGTGAAACAAGTTGAACCAACTTCTAATTTGTTGGGTACCCCAATGGTTGAGTGTGCGCGCGCGGGTGTTTGGGTGGGGAATCTACATAGAGCCGACGCCTATATTGGATTCTACAAAAAAAAAACTTATAAATCATGTATTGTAATTTAACATTTTTTTCATAATATTTGTTTAGTTTAAAAGTTTAATGCTTGTAAATATAATAAATATTTGATGCCTAGCTCAAGTGGTAAGGTTTTGTAACAAGTTATTGGAGGTATTAGGTTCAAGTCTTCGTCTGTCTTATTTTTTTCTTTTACTTTATTTTATTACGCCCACACTAAAGTTTTACTTTAGCCTTCTACTTTATTTCCCCCACATTAAGTAGTTTCCTGAGTTTGCCACTGGGGAGGGTTTGCTCGGTACTACAAAAGTAGTTGCATTGTCTTTATTAGAAGAAGTTATTTTTTTCTCATGGTTCTAGAAGTGGTAGTGATTAGTGAGAATTCCAAGTCCATTTGGGAATTCCTCCACCAAATCGAAACTCACACAAAACAAATAACTTTTACCCCAAATCTAAGTTGAACTTAGATCCAATCCTGAAGAATCTAATCCTGCCCAAGTTTGGAAGGGCAAAGATAGGAATAAGTCCACCCATCCACCAAAAGGTACTCCTCACTTTATAAAAGGATCAAGGTCACTAAAAATTCAGAAAAAATGACCACACTTGAATTCAAAGTCTTAAAAGGTCCAAAAATTTTCATCACTAATCAAATATCAAGGGGAAAAGTCTCTTTGGTTGTGGTGTTAGGATCAATTAGCGGAACCAATTTAGACTCCTCCATCTCACAATGAAAAAAGAATCCCAAATCCTACAAGGCATATCCAAATAATTTGATGTCTTTCCTTATTGTCCAATTAGATACTTAATATAACAAAAAAGCAACATGCTTCAGCAACAATTCAAACATATTTTGACTTACGTGGCATGGATGATCCTAATTAAAATTTTCAGTCAGGCTGAAAGAGTTTACAGATTTTGTTGAGTGTATGAAAATTGAACCTAAAAAAGCTTATCGGGTTGGATGTGAATGACCCTTTTTTAATCCAAAACCCAATAAGTAACCCTGAAATAGTTTATACAATAACATATGTGTTCAAATGTGTTTGGGTAAAACTCATTTAGATTACAATAAATAGTTACAAAAAATATTGCTACAAACATAAAGTATAATTTCTAATAATTTTAATAAAATAGAATTGAATTACCACTATGATGATTAATATTTATTATCCTTTCTAACTCTTTTCAAGATCGGAAATCTGACCCGAACCTGATAAGAAAGAAGAGAGTCCAACTTGAACTCAAGTCTATATCTAATTTATTTATAAGATTTGGATTCAGATGTTGCATGAATCCAATCCAAATCCAACCTCTTTACAACCCTAAGCTATGAAGCATGGACACACACACGACATGGTCACGATGACACGACAAATGCTTGAAAAGTCGGATACAAGGATACGACTATATGATTATGTGTGTGTTTATTTATATATAATACACATCAAAACCCAGTGTGTTAGGATGTGTTTTATTTAATTTAAATAAAAATTGAATAAGCTTTCAATGATTTACATTTATAACTCTAATCAAGTAAAAACCAAACATAAAAAAATCTAGAAAATGTCTCTAACTCTCAACTAATCATGAGGTGTTTTGGTTATACTAACATACTATTCACTTATATCAAAGATATCTTCTGTTCATGTTCGTTTAAGTGACACGTGGCTCTAGGTATGCCCAACAAGTGATTTTTTATTAAAGTCTGACACAAAATTTTCTGGTTTTAAAAATCCGACGTGGCTCCAAAGTATCGGATACGTGTCCTGCAAGTGTTGATTTTGGACAAATGTCGGACATGAACACGGCACTCACTTTGGTGTGTCCGTGCTTCATCGCCCCTAAGGGCGTGTTGTTTCATTGTAAAAGTCCGTAAGTCGCAAGTAACAATTGCGACTTACGACTTACGGTGTTTGTTTTGACTGTAAGTCATAAAATGCACTAGCATCTCACTTATGATCCACTTACAATGCAAACAGTTAATTTTGTGATCATGCAAAACACTTACAGCACAAATAATTAATTTTGTGTTCATACAAATTTGTATCGCAGATAATTAATTATAATTAGATTAATATTTTTATTATTAGATTAATTTTTTAAATTATAAGAAAATTTTAACTATTAGATTAAATATAATTATTAGATTAAAATTTTTATTAATAATGTAATATTTTAATATTAGAATCTTTTTTATTACTAGATTAATCTTTTTTATTACTAGATTAATATAATGTATTCCACTTAATTTTAATTCTTACTTTATTTATAGATTAGTAATATTTAATATTATTTTTTAATATTTTTAATATTTACTATTTTAATTTTTTAAATTTTATAATATATTATATTTTTAATTCTTAATTATTTGATATTTACTATTTTTACTATTTTTTTTACTATTTTTAAATTACCAAACAATTAATTTTGTAATCAACTTTTTCACTTAGGGGCTGTTTGGTTGCCGTAAAAGTCGTAAAAGTCCGTAATTCGTAAATGACTTACAACTCAATTACAACTTCGACGTTTGTTTGGACCGTAATTCGTTAAAAAGCTTACGCAACTCAACTATCACTCACTTGCAACCCAATTACCACTCACTTACAGCCCACTCACAGTTAATTTTGTGGGTAATGCAAATTTGTATTATTTTTTTATATTAATATTAATTTTTTTAATATTTAACATTTTTAATATTTATTTGTAATATTAAAACTTTTAAATCACTAAATAGTTAATTTTGTGGTCAATTTTTCCACTTACGACTTACATATTACGACAACCAAACACCGTAAAATACAATACACTTTCCCACTTACAACTTTATATTACTAATCAAAACACCGTAAAACTACATGCATGTAACTCATATACAACTGTAAAAGATTTATCAATTACGACTTACGAATTACGGCCAATTACGACAACCAAACAGACCCTTACGACTTACATATTTCAACAACCAAACACCATAAAACTGAATACACTTTTTCACTTACAATTTTACATTACCAACCAAACATCGTAAAACTTACTTGCAATAACTCACTTACAAGTTGCAGCTGTAAAAGAATATATCACTTACGACTTACGATCACTTACAATAACCAAATAAGCCCTAAGTATATTTGCTGGTGTCCTATTCACCAAAATATGGAGAATGGTTCATGATGTAGGATGAAAACGTGCAAACGATAACCATAATGGATGCAGATAAATGTCAAAAGTATGAAAATATTCAATTGGAATCCTTATTTCATTCCTATTACCTTTTTAGCAAGTATGGAAGTCAAGTCTGTCATTTGAACAATATTCACATATGCATCCATATCAATCAAAAGAGAACAATTACAAACATGCCAATGCTCCAATAGTCCTGTAAGCACCATAAAAGTATATCATTTTAGACGTGTTCCTAGTGGCAGGGAAGAAGATTATGAAATGGATATTATGAAATTTATTAGCAAGAAAAATGCAAGACTCCACTTTAACTTCTACTAGCCAATAAAGAAAGATGTATACACAAAGAAGAGTATTTGCAAGATAAATTTGATCTCTTTTGATTTCTTTCTCATCATTATAACATATATCATGCAATTGACATATAAATATAGCAACATAGAGTATATATGATTGAGGAACCTAGCCAACATACCCATTTCATATTCTAAAGCTAAAAGAATCATTTCCACCTGAAATTATATGATCACTGGTCAGTACCTTTCCAAATATACACTATACAGAAGTACAGAGCTTCGCACACAATGATATTATTTGCAGGCGTACATGTAAGCATGAACAATCTAGTAATCCACATTCCCCTTCTGGAACCCGCTTGAAGTTGCAGATGTCTAGGGAAGCAAAACAGATAGAGGGCAACGGGCAGCAACATACAGTATACATATGTATATACATTGCAAACATGTGATTCAATTTAGCAGTATAAATATGATAAACTAATCATTTGAATGGTTATCTGCTGCTCAAGGCTCAATATTTATTCTCTTTATGTTATTCACAGTTGTGAACTGCTTTTATATGATTAATTTATGACATGTACCTCGATTTTATCTCAATTTAGAATATATGTCAGCAGTCTCCGGACTGGGACCAAGCTGCCAAACTGCCAAAGATGACCACTAGAGATGGATCAGTTGGGAGGCTTCAAAGGCAGCTAATTTCTATTTTAGAATTTCACATCCTGGAAAGTTAAATGCCACAGAATTACAAGTAGCTGATATTGGATACTGTCTGATGGATCTTTCTGAAATTATCATTAGTCCATTTACTCAAATCATTTAGATGAACTAGGAATATGCATTTAAAATATTTGCCCAAAAAAACTTTGGCTTTACTTTAGGAAAAAAAGTATAAACTCAAAATTTGATGCTGAGAAGATTTAAACTATGAAAAATAAAGTGTTGATGAGTCATCTCTTATACTCCAATTTATAGGTAAATACAATTACAACTCATAATCAGTGTTTTAAATATCGGATATCGGTGATATATCGATCGGCAAAAATTATATATCGGATATCGGATATCGGGTAATATATCGTGATCTGGTACTAAATACCGGACGTCATTTTGAATGTCAATCGGATGAAGAATATACATGTGATTGCCTACATAAATCATATGAAACTACTTAAAACAAGTTTAGGTTCACAAACTCATAGGGGAATTTATCTCTTGTAAAAGCTCCTCAGATTTGTTTGTAAACACGTGGCGATATATCGGATATATTCATCTCGGATATCGGCCGATATATCAGCCATGTTACGATATATCGGCCCATATCGGTCCAAAAGATATCTGGTAAAATTTTGCACTTATTGTATCGTTTTGAATAAAATACTAGCATCTCGACTAATATACTAGTATAACAGCCAAGATTTAAAACACTGCTCATAATACAAGGACTTATATGACAAGTAATTAGGTAACTACAATATAGAAATAAGAGTCTAATTTTACTCTTATCCCTATTCTACTCTTAATACAACCCATATATAACTCCTTGTACAAACTATATTCCTAACATATAGACTGGGTGATTGGAAATTTTAAGTAGGGTTTTTTCATATCAACACCTAAAATCTTTGCTAATTCTGTATTCAGCCCATAAAATCTTTATATTTCTATATCGATACTCCAAATCTTTTAAGTTAGTACAAAAAAAAACCTTTGTTAGTTGCACCGTCTATATGTTAAAAGATTGCTGAATATTCTCTTTTTAGCTTTATATATTATATAATACTATTATAACTAACCAAATTACCCTTCATCTCTTTTCCTCTCTCACTAAACTCATTTCTCTTCTATTTTAACACACTTCTTTCTAACCCAATTACTATCAACCCAACCCGAACGACTATTTCCCCTCCCCAACCCCACCGGATCCCTTCTCTCCCCAAACCTGAAGCTTCTCTTCTCTCACTTTCTCAAATAAATTCTCAACTACTCTGCTCTCTTTCTCAAACTTCAACTCCATTTCTTCTCAAACTTCAATCCCATTCACTTTTGTTGGGGACTAGAAATATATTTTGACCATGCCACCGTTAGAAAACAAATAACTAACATGAGATTTTTTGTCTCAACTTAAAAGATTTGAGTGTCAAGTTGAAAATATAAAGATTTAGAGAGTGAATACAAAAGTAGCAAAGATTTCAGGTATCAACATGGGAAAAAAGCTCTTTCAAGTAACATCTGATATACCTAGGATGGGATTGAGATATTCCGTTAATGCTCCTCAGCTTATCTGTACAATTTGTGCCCACCGGAGCTAAGTATGAGACCTAGTGATGGAGACGATGATCCAACGAGCTATTGGAAGATCTATTCGCGTAAGAGAAGGGATGCCAGAATTGGATTTGAATTGGATCTGATTAGGAGTAGTAGTCTTTTATTAAGAGTAGAAGCAGTTCTTTTATTAAATTTTGTTTTTTAATTAGTTTTATTATTATTTAAGGCACTAGTAATGCACATGACCTTTTATCTATATATACTCTTAAAGAATTTATTTTGACATCAATGAATGAGTTATTAAAATTTGAAACTGATGAAGAATTTGAAAAAACCAATTTGAGGAGAATTAGTTTAGCAGTCTTTTATTTCCTTTAGTAGTTTTTATTTTCTTTTATTAGTTTTTCTTCATTCAAGGCACGTGACCTCTTATCTATTTATACTCTTGTAGTCTTTTTCTTGAAATGAATGGATTATTGAATTTTTGAGTGATTGAAATCCTAATTAGGGTTCTTTCGAAAAAAATTTAAGTCGTGAAGTGGAAGAAAAATTCTCTTGGGTATATGATGCCCAAATCTATTTGTCTGTGTGATGCATGGAGTAGATGATCAATTTACCTGAGTGAGAGGTATAAATTCTATCTTTTCCCTAAATCTCTAGATTAGTATATCCCCAATTTTCACAAACTCGTGTTTTCACCTTCTGTCCTGCGTTAAATTTGATAGATTCTCCTGAGTGTGAAGCCTGAATCTAAATCTCCATATGTGATGCATGGAGTGAGTGATAAATTTACCAACATGAGAGGCCCAAATCGTTATCTATCTAAATTAGTTCATCCTCAATTTCCACAAACCCTACCTATTCCCCTTCTGTCCTGCGTCAAATTGGTATTAGAGTCATGTTTCCTATTTTTTTTATAAAAAAACTCAAAAACCCTAGATTCAATTTTAGATTTCTTCTTTTTTCTATCTCATAGGTTTCCATAAAAAAATCAAAACCCTAGATCAGATCTCTATAGCCTTCTAAAAAAAGCACTAATGAATATTCCCTGAAATTCCCCCGCAGATTATCAAAATTCTCAAATCCCACTATTCATCTTCCTCTCTTCACCCGAACCCAATCCTAGCCTTAACTACAATTACTGCCCCCATCGACCTACACCAATCTTCCTCCCCCAAACCCGAGCCCTAACCTTAAAACTTTTCCCTCCCTTTTTCCTAATTCCCTCGGCCAACACCCACTTGAACCCGTCCCCTCTACCACCGAGCTGCTAATGACCCTAATCCCCTCTGGCAGTCTCACCTCCCCTTGACGAGACCCCGTCAACTCCACGAACGCACCTAGAGCTGACAGCAACCTCCAACTCCTCTCTCGACCTGCAGTCAGTGGCCTTCCCTGCGACAACAACTTCATCAACCTCAACCTGACTCATCACCGATGAGATATAGACAAGTCTCGACAAGGTCTTAACACAAATGTCAACAACCCAGATGTCATGTCTGGACTCAAACTTCGTCTTCGTCTTCGTCTTCGTCTTCGAGTCTCGATTCAACAGCACCGCTGCAACAACCCGAGATCTCGAGCTTCCACTTCGACTACGTCTTCTGCATCGAGTCTGGACTTCGACCATGTCGGCAATCTAAACCTGATTTTGCCACCGCGTCTCCCTTGTCGTCCATGAACCTCCATTGACAAGCACCCAACTTCATCGTTTTCAAGATCCATTTTCATCTTAATCTCGATCTCACCAGTTCCTCGACCTCGCCTGCTTCCTCTGACTCACCAGTGGCCATCCCACCACTCTGTCGACACCGCCGACTCCAAGCGGTCTTCCTCATGTCGATCCAAGCACATTGCGGTACGTCAGGTCCAAATCCTTTCTAACCGCTTCTCTTGTTTGAATCCAACCCGACAACAACCCAACCACTTCCATAGACCCGCTTTAAATCCAGCTTCGATGCCCTACAATTTAAAACTAACCCGACCCGATCCATTTGCAAATTAGGCTCGTTTCAATGAACAAAGTTGATTATTCAAAAATTCGAGGCGTTTTCGAGGCGCTGGAATTGTGTGAGACTCTTCTACGCATCCCAGTGGATCTCGAGCTCGTATTGTGGCATACGTCCTTCCAAAAGATCTAAAGGATTTTGGAACGCTGCAATTCCATTCCAACCTGTTTCAGATTCAGATCTGTTGGCAACAAATTCAGTCTCCAATTATTGAAATCTTTGTGTGTAGCACAAAGTGGTTGAAAGATTCACCCCAGATATGAAGCACTAATTATTGATTTCTAATTTCAGCCACCAATTGCGTCTGAGACAATGTGTTTATTGAAACAAACAAGGATGAGATCTTTAAAAAACTCGAGGACGAGTTTTCTCCAATCAGGAGAGAATTGATGGGTTACTTGAAAGACCCATTTGAGGAGAATTAGTCTAGTAGTCTTTTATTTTATTTAGTAGCTTTTTATTTTCATTTATTAATTTTTTTATTCAAGACATGAGTAATGCACATGGCCTCTTATCTATTTATACTCTTGCAGCTCTTTTACTTGGAATGGATTATTGAAATTTTGAGAGAGTGAAACCTTATTGGGGTTTTGCAGAATCTTCTGTACAAGGCATGACGTGGGAGAGAGATTCTCCTGGGTGTGAAGCCTGCATCTATCTCTCTGTGTGATGCATAAAGTGGGTGATCAATTCACCTGAGTGAGAGGCCCGAATCGTTATTTTCTCTAGATTAGTTCATCTCCAATTTCACAAATCCTAACTTCTTCCCTTCCATCTTGCATCAAAAACCATAATTGTGTTTCGCTTGAAATCTTTGCGTGTGAAGCACGCAGTAGGAAAGCGATTCTCCTGAGTGTGATGCATGAAATCTTTATCTTTTCCTTAGTTTTTATAAACCCTAAATTCATCTTTTTCAATCCCATCACAAACCCTAATTTCTCCCTCATTCCCATAAAACCCTAGCTTTTCCCCTTCCGTTGTTCGTCAAATTAGTATCAGAGCTAAATTTCTTCCTCTACAAAAAAATAAAGATCTAGATCTCTTTCTTCTCCTTTCTTTGCTCAATTTTTATAGTTTCCAAAAATAACAAAAAGAATTATTTTTCAAAAATTACCCCCAAATTTTATAGAAAATCCAAAAAAATCCCTAGAACATTGTTCATCTTCTTCTTTCCTCCTCTTTCTTTCAAAACCCAAAATCCTACCCTTTACTCTCTCATCCAGTCGCCACCGATTTCTCTCTTCTCCCTCATCGCAACCCCAAAGCCCTAACCCAACCTCCTCGTCAACATGCCTCCTCACTACCTACCTCACCATTACCACCAGGGTTCAAAGTCTCAGTCTTGGCTGCCGACTCGGCCGGCACCGAGACGGATCGGTCTCGGCGACTCGGATCGGACTCGGACGATACGCGCAAAACGCTACATAGAACGCTAAAAAAATTATGAAAAAATCATGACAAATCGTTAAAAAAAATGTAGACATCAAAATTCATTTATCACATATTCAAAACATATCACCTAGCACTCAAAACATAACGTGAAGGAATAAATACAAGGCGTCGTCGGTAGAAAGATATCAAAATACATGCATAATATAGTAAATTACACAAATAATTCATAAGTATCTGCTAATATAGTCATTTCCAAATTGAATTACGAGGAGGCACAAAATCATTATCATCATCCCCGCAATAAGTATAGAAACCAGGTATATAGTTTCCGTAAGGATAATAATATGTTTGTGGGTGAGATCCTGTAGGCTGAGATGATTGGCCAGAGGATCCACTATCAGAGTAATATGGTGGTAGGGGTTGTGCAATATCAGCTCCATAATGATAATACCCAAAACCTCGATATTTAGTGCTGCTAGTAGAATATTCATCAGTGTTAGAATAATCAGTACTAGAATATTGGCCAGATGTCAAACCCAACCCCGTAAATGGCCTTCAAGACTATGATAACCATGTGAGTAGTTATCATGTCCACTCGAATAATCGCTAGAACTGAAATCGACCAGCCGATCCAAATGCCTACGTTGTTGCGAAATCCCTACCCGGGCTCCATGATCTGTATTTGTGTGGCATAATATTTTGAATCCCATGCCATAGCACCGCCTCGTTGGCTTCCACAACATCATGAGTCTCTTCATCATTACCACCATCACCTCTATAACCGCCGTCATCACCATCACCGCCATCACCGCCATCATCATCACCGTCGTCACCATCATCGTTGCCATCACCGCCATCACCGCCACTTTCGTCACTACGACGAATACCTTCATCCAACCAACCTAAGTCATCTTGTGGTAACATCGGTTGTTTTCCCTCACGAATTCACTCATCCAAAATATCATCATTGAAAATATTATTCAAATCAATTGGGTTGTAATAATCATCAGTGTCGCTTTTGCATGTCAAGTTTCTTACTCACAACCGCATATTGTAATGCACAAATACTAGTTTATGCAATTTGTTCATTGCCAACCGGTTGCACAATTTTGTATGAATCAGCGATCACGTACTCCAATTTCTTTCACAGCCGATAAAGAACATGTTTGGCTTAAAACTTTGATGGCAATTTTCTACAGATTGGGAGCTTTTTCGCCATAATTAATCCACCAATCAGCTGGAAGATATTGTTGCACTGCTCTTCTAGTCAGTGAATTTCCAAATTCTCCAACTCCATCCACAAATAATTTTATTTGTGAGAATACACATCACAAGTGTTAATATTTGCATAACATTATATCGATGAAATAAATAAATTATTATTACCTCATTAATAGCTCTTGCTTGTTTATTCAAATCTGGCTCCAATCTTTTAATGACCTCCTTTAATCCATTTCTCACTTCTGGATGTGTAGAAAAGTTTTTTGAATATTAGAGTGTTGGATTAAAAAATATGCTGCAATAATGTAAGCACATGATTGTTATGATATGACAATTTTAATTTCTAGTCAACAAATATGATTCTAGGCAAATGAATTACCAGCAGCATGCAAGTGTCTATACAATTGTCCCTCCATCTTCTATCAATGATATCCCAGTACGTCTTCCAGTTCTTATTTGATGCCTTTATAGCCAATTTTTCTCTATCCATAACTTCATATATAATAGATAATATAGGTTTCTTGTCCTGGTCTACTATCTTCAAGACTCTAACAAGAAAATCCATAATGTTTTGGACCTCTCTTGCCTTCTTCCAAAACCGGTCAGTCAGAATGAGATTAGAAACCTTATCTCGCACACTTCTTCTATCCTTTCCTTGTTGAATTCACGTCATTCGGTAGTCGTACACATTCTTTTCAAATCTTGCTCATAGCAAATAAGGTTTTCAATAGAAATAAACTCGGTGCAAACCGTGTTATACCTGGTCTCAACAAATCTCTATCTCTGATAAATAACTTCATTAAATTCACCACTTTGAGGCTATTATAAATGAATGATGTGATCATCTTAACATCATCTAATGTCTCCTTAACTGATTTCACAGAGCCAATATCTTCAAGCATCAAATCAATACAATGTGCTGCATAGGGAGACCAAAACAAATGTTCTCTTCTCCATCAACATGTACCAGCTGCTTTGAAACTTACCTCATTATCTGTTACAACCTGCACGATATTTTCTTCACCAACTTCATCAACAACTTTATCCATTAGTGAGAATATATAACCAGCAGTCTTCGAGATATTAGTAGTATCAACAGAAGTATGGTAGATCATGCTTCTATCACAATAAATCATGAAATTAACAATAGGCTTTTTATTCGAGAACTCCAGCCATCACACATAATCGTGCAACCATAATGCGGCCATTTTGTTTTATTGAAGCAATATATATTTCAATTTCTTTCATTTCCTCTTCTAAATATAGATTGTCAATCTGGTACCCTATAGGGCCTTTTACACCTGGGTCTGCCTCCGCAATACTATTAATCATGCTTGGTAGTAAGGACCACTATCAGCTGCATTGAATGGTATTGCATTGTGAAAGAATTCGCCATGAATTTTCTAATCTTTTTAATATTCTCGGTTAAGAACATGCTTTTGATTGATTTCTATTTTGTTGGGAACATGTAAGGATTAATACCACGAGCTGGAATCAGCTTCTCTAGCTTCTCTCATAGTCATACTCCGACGCAATCCACGGTTAATCCCTGATCTTGAAGGCTGTGAACTACTGCCACCAATATCAACTCCTTCTGCCGATCTCCAAGCCATTTCACGACTTTCTTTCATAGCTTGTTTTAGTTGTCTTCTTTCAACTCCTTCTAAACCATCAACTTCTTCTATTTCATTATCAGAAGCTTCATCGGTCACATCATAAAAATCTTCCTTACTTAAAGATCTCATAAGTCGCTCTTTCTTAGATTTTATGGCCGCTCTTTCTTTGCTACGTTCAGAAAGATGTCGTCTGATTATTTGAGATACCTCTTTTGATACTCGCAAGCATCCTTCCACCTGACCGGGTACATGTGTTATATGTTGCTTCAATCTAGTGATACCACCATGGATTTGTTTCCCATAATAATTACACTTCACAAGTTTTCTACTTCCACCAACAGGGGTACCATGTTCCCATCCAATATCGCGTTGCTTTGGGGCCATACTGAAATTTAAAAAATTATTTGTTAAATTAAATTAAAACTAAAAACTAAATTAAAACAACATTAAATTAAACTCAATTAAATTAAACTAAATTAAATTAAACTAAACTAGTTTATACTAGATTAAGCTAAACTAACTTAATTACCTAACTTCAATAAAATTATTAAATTACCTAACTTAATTATACATATAAAATTTTATCAAATTAAATTAACCTAAATTACGTTTAACTAAACTAAACTAATTTAAATTACATTAAACTCAATTAAATGAAATCAGAGACAGGAACAGAGGGGAGGAAGAGGAACAGAGAGAGGGGGGGAGAGAGAGGAACCGAGAGAGAGAGACAGAGAGGGAAAGAGAGGAACACAGAGGGGGAGAGAGAGGGGAGAGAGGGAGATAAACGGAGACAGAGAGGGAGAGAGAGGGAGACACAGAGGGGGAGAGAGAGACACAGAGGGAGAGAGAGGGACGGAGACAGAGTGGGAGAGAGAGACGGAGACAGAGACAGAGAGAGGGACAAAGAGATCGACAGGGAGAGAGATCGACGCAGAGGGAGAGATCGACGGTGAGAGAAAGGGAGAGAGAGAGAGACGCAAAGGGAGAGAGGGAGAGAGATCGACGGAGAAAGAGAGATACCTGCGAGGGGGAGAGATTGACGTCGACGGCGAAGGCGACGGCGACGTGGCTCCTTTTTTCTTGCTTCAACAACGCAGAGAGAGAGATCGAGAGAGAGATAGATCTCTCTCTCCCCCTTTATGTCGCAGATTCACGGGTGCCGAGTCGACCCGGGTCGGGTCCGACTCGGAGTCGACTCGGTCAACTCGGTCGAGTCGCATAAAACTCGGCCGAGTTGACCGAGTTAACTCCGAGTCGGACCCGACCCGGGTCGACTCGACACTCGCCCTTCGACTCGGGTGTCTGAGTCATCTCTTTGATGGCCGAGTCAGATACGACTCGGCCGAGTCGGATGGCCGAATCGGATACGACACGGACGAGTCGTATCCGACTCGGCCGAGTCCTTGATCACTGATCACACCCAACTTCACCCCACCACTCCGACATCGAACCATGACTCGACGCCGAAGATATCCTTATAGTCATATCAAACCTAACCACTGCCTGTAAACTAAAAATCACTGAAGACAAGTCATCAGAGAACAGAGTCTATACTCCAAACGCGAGGATAACATAGCCACTCGTGTAATGCCAAGACACAGCATGAAGCCCGCGCCTCGACATCAGTACAATACCAAGACGCGAGGGTCGAAGCCCGCGTCTTGGCATCACTGCAGTGCCAAGACGCGGGGTTCGAAGCCCGCGTCTCGATATCACTGCAATCTCAAGATGCAGAGCCTGAAGCCCGCGTCTGGCAGAGTTCGAAACCCGCGTCTGGCAGAGTTCGGAGTCGGCATTTAAAACGCGAGGCTCAAAGTCCGCGATCCGACTACAGAGAAGCTCTGCGTCTCGGTTATAACTACCATCATTACTGGGTCAATTACTGCCCACGTAATGAGGGGAGTTAACTCCCATTATGGAGGATTTTTAGGGGACAGTTTTACCCTGAAACCCTTATAAATAGCTCAGTTTGCTACTGAAGAGGGGTCAGAAGTTGTAGAGGAAAAATCAGAATCGGTCGATAAAAAAGATTGGAGAGTGGACTTTTTGGTCAGATACTCTTAATCGAAGGAGTACTGAAGAAAGAGTTCAATTATTCTAACAAACTTGTTGAGTACAAGTTTGTTCTTACCTCAAGTCTCTTTGAGATTTTATTAGACAGGAGCTGTGCTATTCCGTCCATAGTCCGAAGAGAAGATTCCTAGAAGATTGTGACATTCACCGGTCAACAGAAAATAATATTCACACTTTCCACCGTTACATCAAGAACCCAGCATTAAACAAAGAGAAGATTTGAGCTTGAATATCTTCTCTCTTGTAATCAAAATTTTTGAGATTGTTGTAATCTTCAATTGATTCAAGAAAATTTTATTACGATCCTCTAAATTTTTCCCAAGCCAAATAAGAGATGGCGACTCCGCTGAGGACAACTTTCTCTACTGACGAGTAAGTTGTGGTGCAAGGTGATGTCACCTTCATGGGGAGAATGGTCGAATCACTTATCGTGAAATTTGACCAGGCAAAGTATGAAGAGTTCCTCTCTTCTAGCTCCAAGAGCCCTAGGGCGCGGCAGAGTACCGCAAAGTTTCCACAGAGATCCGCTCTCAAGTCCCTTCAGAGACTTCTCCAGAGGTGGCCGGTGCAAAGAGCATCATGGCTGGCCGCATCGCACGTAAGGCCCACGTCAATGTCTTCCCTGAAACCCGCAAGGCCAACGTCATTGAACACCAATTTGGCCACGCCCTTCATCTTCCTAAACTCCAGGTTACCGGGGGGTTCCCAGCAACCCATGAAGCGTAACCAGAATGCCGAGCGTCGACAAAGGCGACGCGCACGTCAACTACAAACGCAAGAAGACGGAACAACTATCTGTCTCGACGCGTGCGTCAACTACAGACGCAAGAAGCCAGAACAACTATCTGTCTAGCAGATACAGAACGCAAGGCTCAGGCCCGCGTCTCTTATGAGTTAAGTCAGACGCGCGAAGTCCGCGTTTGGAGACCAAAACGCGAAGCTCAAAAGGCTTGTGTTTCTGAGGCTTCACCTCTCAAACGCGATGTTCAGTAGCGCGAGGTCCGTGCCTCTTCTCAGAGACACAAGACCCGCGTCTCTACGACAGAACGCGAGACTCAGAAGGTCCGCTTTTCTCAAATGTCGCTAGCCAGATGCGACAATCAGCAACGCGAGGTCCGCGTCTCTTCTCAGCAGAGGCACAAGACCCGCATTTCAAAGTCAAACGCGAGAGCCGCGTCCGTTCTACAGAATGTGAGCTCCGCGTTTCTGAACCCTGCGTTTCAGAATTGCAACGCACGGATGGCTCTCAGAAGCTGAAAAGCCCTCGAAAATCTGAGGCTAATCTCTTTGATCCCCCTCCGACAGATCTAAGGGATTATTTGACAAAACAAAGGAGTGCTAATCAGATCGCTCCATCATGTTGTTGTGAAAGGCTCATCACGGCAATGCTCTCTGAATGTCGCTGCAGCTCACATGTAAGCAAGCAGTCGGTATTCAGACGATTAACCTCAACCTCCCGATCAGCCAAAAGGCGTCGTTCCCACAGAAAGAGAACCTTCTCTGATACGGAGTATCCCAAAGTCACTGCAAACATGGCAGGTTCAAGCACTACGCCAAGCAGAAGTAGGGAAAAACAACCAGCAGTAAGCTCTGATGAGTCTGATGATGAACCGAAAGGAGTGTACCGCCATACCCGCACTCGAACTGGCGTGGTAGCCCTAGTTGACTACAGTGCCCTAATCCGGGGCATTGAAGTAAGTGAATCACACTGCCATCGCGGAATCACAGGCCTCGAACTCTTCTGTAGAGAAGGAAGCCTTCGCGTATATGGCAAACACTCCTGAGAAGATGAGCTTCGAACAGCAAGCCCAGGTCCAGAGGGAACAACTCGATATGATTTGTAACGGTCCCAGATTTCATAAATTCCATTATAACAAAAATATTCTTTTAAATTGATAGATTATCATAATTACTCCAAGCTCTTAAAATTTTCGGCAGCACTTCCTTTGTAAATGTTACAAGCCCAAATATACATTTCATTTGCAAAAGTTTTGACCAACAACAGTCCACTTATTCTCAAATCAAACATGTAAGTCAAAGTTAACAATCACCCAAGCAATCATAATAATACCTCGGCTCACCACAGCCTGTTAATTCCTCCTTTGATAATTTCGGCTTGACATCGCCTACTTATGTTGAAACAAAAAGAAAACATATGCCCGAGAGTACTCCTCTCGGCATCCACAATATAAACAGATCTAACTATAACTTTAACACATCACCATAATTACAATAAAACTTACTCATACATATCCATCTCTCAAAACGTACATAAGGTATCGGTACACATCAAGTAGGATTCCCAACAGGAACTAAATGTTGGTCCCCGAGATATTGATAAATGCGGAACTATCTCTGTTGGCAACAATGATCTAAAATACACAAGTCAACATAACACTAAAACAAGAAGGATTAATCGTTAATCAAAGAAGTAACTTGCAAAAAGGAAATCAAATCTCAGAAAATGCACAAACGCAAACAAGAGAGATTTATCCTGGTTCGATCCTTGTGACCTACATCCAGTCCCCAAGCCACCCGTTTGAGATTTTCCTTTAACTTGACTTTGCAACCCAAAATCAATACACCATGCACACCACTTGACAAATCCCCTTCGCCAAATGTGTACACCTTCTCTTCCACCAAGAGAACACCTTCTCTTCCACCAAGAGAATACCTTCACCTTGTACAACTGCCTCTACAACCAAGAAGTCTTCTATGTACAATGATTTGCTTTGAGAATTACAATACTTTTCCTATAGCCTTGGTACTGAATGTGTATGTGGACAAGGTTCAGTATAGGAAACAAGAACTTCAGAGAATCTTCACAATGGAAATGTCTTTTGGTGAAGAACTGAAGTGGGAAAAACAGTTTTCAGGTTTGCAGATTTTTGGCTTTGAAAAACTGATAAAATCTCTTAGTTTTGGCCTTTGGACTAACTACCCTTATATAGCTGAAGACTAGGGTAAGTTAGGGTAGTTACAGGTGCATTTCAAATGATAGGGACGTTTGAATTCGTTACACAAAAGACCAACAGTCAGAAACTGTCCAACAGTCAGAACTGCCTATTAGTCGACTTGCTTTTTGAGTTAGTCGACTAACCTAGGCAAAATTCCTTCTATTAGTCGACTAGGTTTGACTATAAGTCGACTAGGTCAGTGTACGTTGGAAGAACAGTTTCAGAATAACTACTTCAAGTCGACTGCAACTAACAACTAGTCGACTTGACCAGGGATTAGTCGACTAGGGGGACTTGGATTAGTCGACTAGAAAAGTCTATTAGTCGACTATATTGACTGTCGGTCGACTAATAATCAAACAGAGAGTTGGGTCAGATTCAGGACACAGGATTAGTCGGCTTGGGTAACTGGGTTAGTCGACTACACATTGGTTAGTCGACTTATAATGGACATCAAGTCGACTAATGGACCAATGAAGTGTGTGTTTGTGTCAAGGCTTTTACATGCTATTTCAACTTTACAAACCACACTCTATCAACTCTCCTTGGCACATCTTGATCATGTAGGACTCTTGATTCGTCATGTGTTAGAGCTCCAAATGAATTTGATCTTCACAAACGTCTTCATCGAAATAAGTTCCAACATTCTCCCCCTTTTTGATGATGACGCTTGTGTGCACAAGTCCTCCCCCTGCAGAAGATATGTTATATTTTCCTCCCCCTGCAGAAATTGGGTTATAACAAATAGAGAAATACTTGTTCTCCCCCTGCAACAAATATATTAGTACATATATATATATAATTGTTCTTTATCAATTTTATATGGTACCTGCAAGATAAACGTTAGATGGTACCAAACATAAAAGAACATATTTAACCTTTAGGAGTCCAAATCCATTTAGAATTTGGTTTCCACCTGTTAATATACACATAGTTGCAAGAATCACATATATCATGAATGTATGATGCAATATATGTATTTTTATCATGAAAATTTAAGTTCTTAGGAATCCATATAAACTTATTTTTCTTAGGCTTTCTTTTTACAAAAGAACTATATGGATTACTATAACATGAAGATTTTGCAATAAATCCAATACCATGATTATCATGTGACAATTTCTGAAAAGATAATAAAGCATTCAAATTTTCTTTTCCTTTATTAAACTTAGTCACATTTTGCAAAAGATCTTCATATTTATTTTGAAAACTAACATGTCTTTATCCAATATAGAAATCCTTTCATTCAAAGACTTAGTTTCCTTTTTCAGAAAAATGTTCTCTTTTATAAATTTCTCATTTTCAATTTTCAAAGATGATATGACTTTTTCAAACTCATCTTGTTGTTGAGAATTTATAGATGAACATTGTAATGCATAACATGAATTTTCCTTTAAAAGTTTCTCATTTTCTTTTGACAAAACTTTGTTTTTCAGTTTTTCATTTTTCAGATCAAGAAATAATTCATGGAAAGCATCAGAGAGTTCAGAATATGATACCTCATCATCTTCAAGTGCCATGTAACATAGGTTGACACGTTCAGTGGATTCTTCTTCATCAGATGAAGATGAATCACTGTATTCTGATGATGCTTCGTAGTTCTTCTTCAACTTCTTACTCTTGTACTTATCTTTCTTCTTAAGCAAAGGACAATCCATCTTCATATGATCTGGTTTATCACAATTAAAGCATTTGAATTTACCTTGCTTTAGAAATTTCCTGAATTTCTTTGAGAGCATTGCCATCTCCTCTTCGTCATCATTGTCCGTGTCGGAAGATGTATGGAAGGCGAGTTCTTTCTTCTTTGAACGGTGTTGTCGTTCGTCCTTCTTCCTTTCTTCTAACTGCACTTCATATGCCATTAGATTACCGATTAGGTTTTCTAATGTCATAGTTGAGAGATCATTCGCCTCTTCAATGGCGGTTGTCTTTTTCTCCCATTCTGGTGTGAGTGCACGAAGGATCTTTCGAACTCTTTCAACTTGGGTGTAGTCCTTTCCAAGGGATGCTAAGGTATTGGTGATGTCGGTGAATCTTGTAACCATCTCGGATATAGTTTCATTCTCCTCCATTTTGAATAACTCAAACCTGTGGACAAGAACAGATATTTTAGATTCTTAACTTTATAGTGCCTTCGTGTGTTACCTGAAGAGTATGCCATATTTGATGTGCAGAAGTTGCTGTTGAAACACGGTTGAACTCTTCTTTGGTTAGGGCACAGAATAGAGCATTCATCGCTTTGGCGTCAAGGTTCGCGTTCTTCTTTTGATCTTCACTCCAAGCGTTGTAGTTGGTTGTGGGCTTGGTGTACGATGCTTCTACGATGTTCCAAAGGTCGTAGTTGAGTGATTGCAAGTATATCTTCATTCTACACTTCCAATAGTTGTAGTTGGTTCCGTCAAATAGCGGTGGACGTTGTGTAGAATGTCCTTCTTTGAATTGGGATGATGAGAACTCCGTTGCCATTCTTATTGTTGACTTGTACCCGCTCTGATACCAAATGTTGGTCCCCGAGATATTGATAAATGCGGAACTATCTCTGTTGGCAACAATGATCTAAAATACACAAGTCAACATAACACTAAAACAAGAAGGATTAATCGTTAATCAAAGAAGTAACTTGCAAAAAGGAAATCAAATCTCAGAAAATGCACAAACGCAAACAAGAGAGATTTATCCTGGTTCGGTCCTTGTGACCTACATCCAGTCCCTAAGCCACCCGCTTGAGATTTTCCTTTAACTTGACTTTGCAACTCAAAATCAATACACCATGCACACCACTTGACAAATCCCCTTCACCAAATGTGTACACCTTCTCTTCCACCAAGAGAACACCTTCTCTTCCACCAAGAGAATACCTTCACCTTGTACAACTGCCTCTACAACCAAGAAGCCTCCTATGTACAATGATTTGCTTTGAAAATTACAATACTTTTCCTATAGCCTTGGTACTGAATGTGTATGTGGACAAGGTTCAGTATAGGAAACAAGAACTTCAGAGAATCTTCACAATGGAAATGTCTTTTGGTGAAGAACTGAAGTGGGAAAAACAGTTTTCAGGTTTGCAGATTTTTGGCTTTGGAAAACTGATAAAATCTCTTAGTTTTTGGCCTTTGGACTAACTACCCCTTATATAGCTGAAGACTAGGGTAAGTTAGGGTAGTTACAGGTGCATTTCAAATGATATGGACGTTTGAATTCGTTGCACAAAAGACCAACAGTCAGAAACTGTCCAACAGTCAGAACTGCCTATTAGTCGACTTCATTTTTGAGTTAGTCGACTAACCTAGGCAAAATTCCTTCTATTAGTCGACTAGGTTTGACTATAAGTCGACTAGGTCAGTGTACGTTGGAAGAACAGTTTCAGAATAACTACTTCAAGTCGACTGCAACTAACAACTAGTCGACTTGACCAGGGATTAGTCGACTAGGGGACTTGGATTAGTCGACTAGAAAAGTCTATTAGTCGACTATATTGACTGTCGGTCGACTAATAATCAAACAGAGAGTTGGGTCAGATTCAGGACACAGGATTAGTCGACTTGGGTAACTGGGTTAGTCGACTACACATTGGTTAGTCGACTTATAATGGACATCAAGTCGACTAATGGACCAATGAAGTGTGTGTTTGTGTCAAGGCTTTTACATGCTATTTCAACTTTACAAACCACACTCTATCAACTCTCCTTGGCACATCTTGATCATGTAGGACTCTTGATTCGTCATGTGTTAGAGCTCCAAATGAATTTGATCTTCACAAACGTCTTCATCGAAATAAGTTCCAACACTAAATTACAATCCAATACAACCATTAATAATAAACTTCTCACAACGCCTAAATCTCAAGCTGGTCTTCTGCCATACAGCTACCTGAAATATAAAACTGGGAGGGAGTGAGCTCGACAGCTCAGTGAGAGAGAATCAAAGTGAATCAAGGAAGGAAAATACAATAAAGGGACGTGTTTTCTTTCTTCAACAATTTGCAAGTATAGATGAACAAATGAAACGAGGAGAGAGCAATATCTTATAATGAATGATTAACACAACGATCCATATACTCTATGTGACGGTCTGACTTCTCTAGAATCGATTCTCTTTAACTTTCTTAATTTTCTGCTGCAGATTACTTGGTCTAAGAATTCAGTGAGATGCTCTCTCAGTCATTATAACTTATGCATGGTTCTGTTTTAAGTACTATTAACACATATCATCACATAACTCATATCTCATACCTTAGGTACAACCAATCAAAATCGAAGTTTCATGGGGGTAAGTATATGTTTCGGTAATACAATGTCACAATATCACCCCATATCATCTAAGTATAATTTATCCATATGGATAATGCGATCACACATAATCATACTACACTTCACGATATTCACATATCATACTTAGAGATGTGCACAACACACATGATACACATGCATATACAACCACAGTGAAGTGTGAGAATTCCCCGTCTTCTCCCTCCTACCGGCTCCCGCACGGCCCTTCCTCCTATATATATATATTTGTATGTATATACAACAATATCACCGTCTTCCCCCTCCTACCGGTTCTCGCACGGCCCATTCCTCCAATATATATATATATATATATATATATATATATATATATATATATATATATATATATATATATATATATATATATATTACAATCCCACCGTCTTCCCCCTCCTATCGGCTCCCGCTCGGCCCCTTCCTCCAATGCAAAAGATGTAACAAACATATACACACACACACACATTCGAAAGTACAAATAATGATTTCGTCACAATACGAACACAACCCCTTTATTGCAGTTTACCTTTTAGCTTGACGCTTATGTCCATTATCATCCATATATGACACACCATATGTGTATATACATATATATGAGTTACAAATTAATACCGTAATGATCTATTCATCTCAATTTAATGAGTCAGCCTCTCATTTACTTTGTTAAGTATTAGCCTCTTGAGTTGTGCTACTAGCACATCAACATTCAATTATGTAGCATACAACCATGGTCGTAATTTTACAATGCATACACGTCATGGAGATCAATTCATCAACAAAACAAATACTAAAATTGTTACTTGAGGGCAAAGATAATTGTCACATCGGTATACAACTTTCTAGTTATGTTCATGCGACATCCCCATCAATTACATATATATATTTATTCAACGTACATCATGGTTGTAAACAATCATCACTCAGATGTGGATGCACAGTGTAACACCCCATATGAAGAATAAGCAATATCAACAAGTTATCTATTATGAGAAACTCTTATAATAATTTATACCTGTGTATCAGTAATAATGTTGGATTTCTATTCACATCAACGCACCCGAGCTTTCATTCATACGTCTAACATCACTAGTTTCTTAACGCTCATATGTCTAGTATGGTTCCGTCAGAACTCCTAATATCATAATTATTCGATCAGTTAGTCAATTAATGACTACCCATATTATTAGACGAATTATTACCAACCTTGATGCCCGACTTCGTAATTAACAGTTTCAGCTCTGATGATTTCATAACTGCCACTTATGTAACTATTGATTTTTAATCTCACAAATTAAAGGGAAGTATCCTCTATGGACGCCAACATCAGTTATTTAATTTGCTCAAGCCTGAATTCACATCTTGATGAGACAATATGAAAAGATACAGTTTTCTAGCTCACAGTCATGTGGTATCCACTCTATATTTCTTCGAAATCTTATGTTGCATCAGTTTACAGTTAACCAGCAATATTAGATCTTTCTTCTTATTGAGAAAGTAATTAGCTATTGTTCATAGCCAGGGTAATCAACGAAGTGTTGTTTAAATAAACGCTTGGAAGGACTCCTGCAGCCTTATTACCTATATATGAGTTTATGAATCAAGATCTTCGATGGTCTACGTGCACTGGGCCATTGAAATAAAGATACTGAAACACCTTATATAAACAATACATTGCTCTAACTGTATTCGGATTTGTCTCCATGCAGCTCAAAGTCTAAACCATCAATGCCTGGTGTGACGTGAGTACCATGCTATTCTTATAGACAAGTAGTATGAAAATTGGTTATAATCCCCTCCTTAATACCCTTCTATGACGGTACTCCCAACTTGTGAATATTGTCAATAAAATTTCCAGCTTAATCCTATCTCGCAATCATAGAGTTGAAAACCACAGTTCTATTAGCTCGGGACTGTGAGTTGTAAACCTGCAACACTGGATAGTGTTGATAATGAGTAACAATATGTGTTATTAAAACTTATTTCTTATTATAAAAAAAATTATAGCACTTGCCACCTGCCATAATCCTTAGTTATCCTGAACTCTTGACCCTCGCTTCTAACTCATGTGCGGAAGGAGAGATGGGTCGAGTAATTCTTCCAGTTGCCTACCTTTTCCCTTTGCCATTAGGATTTGTGTTAGTCCTACCAAATGGTTGGATCTATAATTCACCTCATCAGGATGTGCTCGATATAACCAAAGGTATCAATACTTCTAAACATGTCAGCTTTTCCAAGTGTCTGAGCGAATGCAACAGTAATTACTTAATGATGCAGATATGCCCAACAATATACCTACCTGAACTTGAAATAATATAAAGCAAGGATAAGAGCTCTTTCGTGAGAATATTATTTTATGCTGAGCTCAGGGAATTCTATTCTGATGCTATGGGATCCAGAGCACCACTTGATCTAGCACCACGACTCTGAAATTTATATAAAATCTGATAGGATGATTCTATGTCGTTTCACTGGCTACACTAGAAAATTTAACAAAAATTATTACTTCAAGAATGTATCAAGTCATAACCTACCAAATTCTAGAATAAGTATCGTCGTCCAAAACCCAATACACCTTGCTGCCACTAGGCACAGTAGCAAATCTTTAGGCTTTTTAACTCCTTTCCAATTATTTACAAGTACAGATCCTGGGGTTACCTCTTAAATGGAAACCAACATATAAAATTTATGAAACATCAACATTCATTATTAGGAGCGTATTCAGTTCCGAACTTGGCGCAACATGCATCTCTACTATTCTACAATTCTCATGGGTCTCCCCCTTAAATGGTAATTCATAAGGAGGAAACTAATTTTCGACATGATTTATGTTTTCCTTTGTTTCTCAAAGGACTCCTAACGTCCAACCAACGCAGGTTTAAAATTCCTGTGCTTAGAGATACTATCACCTTTCTAATAGTTTATTAAATGACATTTATAATTGAGTTAACTAGTAAAAGAAAATTCATAAACTCCTCAATCATAAAGGAAAATTCTGCAACTCAAGAATCTTGACTAGCCGATCTTATGTTGATGATAACTTTCAGCACAGACCCTCAATTGGGACACCGTAAAAGCCGTTGAAAAGTAGATTCGATTATCTTTCAAACGATATATTACATGACACGTTTAATTTAAGAAAAATATACTAAATAATTAGAAACTCCTTGATCAGTTAAAAATCTGCAACACAGTAGTGTTGACCAACTTGCCGTATTTGACGATAACTTTCAACACAAACCTTCAATAGGGATATGGTAAGAACCGTTAGAAAGCTGACTTGATTATCTTTCTAACGATATATAATATGATACCTATTACTCATAATACCTAAATGAACTCCCTCTGAATTTACAGATTACAAAACTGGACAGATTTGCACACATTTCTAGTGTCCCCAAATTTTGGGTTAGTTTCAAATGTCTTTAAATCCCTTCACCAAATTAAATCACAACTAATAGTTCTATTATTTGATTACTCTATTCAGAATAAAATGAATTAGGTCATGAAGTTATTTCATTATATTTTTGTCAAGAAAATATAAAAATTCTATCAAAATAGACGAAGTGTTTCCCATCCCCTCTCTCATAATCTAACATCATAATCACAATAAATTTATAAACTTTCATTTGAGATCAATCAATATACCGAGAGATCTAAAGATATATCATCAAATTTTGCAAGAAAATAAAGGGGAAAAAGGGAAACTTTGGAACTCCCTCACCTTGCTCCGCCGGCGTCGAAATCCGCTGAATCGCACTCCACCGTGTCCCGGAGACCCACACCATCGCGCTCCCGGGGGGGGGGGGGGGAATTACGGCCGAAGGAGCTGCAGCAGCAGCTGGCAGCTGCTGCTCTGCTGCGGCCAGCAGCAGCAGCAGCTCTGCTGCTGCCTGCTGGCAGCAGCTGCTGCTGCTCTGCTGCGGCCAGCAGCAGCAGCAGCTCTGCTGCCAGCTGCTAGCAGCAGCAGCTAGCTGCTACGGCCAGCAGCAGCAGCAGCCGCGATGCTGCTGTGCCGCGCGCAGATCAGAGGAGGGGAGAGAGGGTAGATGCTCATATTGGAGTTTGAGGTAAAAATTTTCAGGATTTGAGAGTGATTTTCAGGAGATTTCACTTGAAATATTCTTGGAGAAACCCTTAGGTTCAGCTGAATTGGGGAAGAAGGTTGAAGAGAGAGAAGGTAGGTGGGGAAAATGAGGGTATTTGCCCATTTAACTTAATATATAAGCCTACAAAATTTCTCCCCAATTTGCCACTTGTCCCCATCTCCTACCACTTCACCTACTCCCATCCACTTACTCTCTCCCTTAAATAAAAATCTTGTATTAGAAAAAAGGAGGTATTTGCATGTATTTATTTCAAACATGAGTATGTCTCCAATTCCACATACTAGTACATATACATACACATATATACACATCCATACATGTCTCTATTTACATATCCACATTACATGCACTTGGTATATAATATCTATGTATGATAAATCCCATTTAGCCATGCACCCGTATGTACACACGTATTTACAATTATCAATATTTCATCCACTTAAAATTATCCCCACACAAATTTAAATATAAAATAACATTACAAAGGAATTAACTCAATCATCACCCCTAGTGATTCTGTATAATCTCTTAGATCATAGATTAAAATGTTAGATCAAGATTTAGAATTTCAGGGTGTTACATGATTCGCGTCTAACAAGAATCTATTGATACCCTCAAGCAGATGCTTGCACAATTGCTTGAGGGTAAGAAGAAGCCGAAGGCCAAAATTTCTTCTAAGTAGTCTAAAGGCAAGCAGAAAAAAGGGGAGAGCTTATCTTCTGTACATATAGAGGAGGAGGAACAGTTCAATTCCGAGTTGTCTAAGTCTCCATCTGAAGAGGAAGACAATTCAGAGAGTGGGAGCACTTATTCTAAAAGAATGAATAAACTAGAGCAGCGTCTGGAAGCCCGCACCAATCGGAAAGGCCTCCAAGAAGTAGAGTGGTCCGGCCATACCCGGCAGAATGGAATCTTGTCCCTTATTCTCCCAAGTTCAAAGCTCCGACCCTACAAGCCTTTGACGGCAAAGGGTCACCGAACCAACATATCTACTGCTTCAAGTCTCAGACGGGGAACGTAGTAGCAAATGATGACATCTTGGTGCGTTTGTTCATCGGCACTCTCAAAGGACTCGCCTTTGAATGGTTCATGAAACTCCCCGAAGACTCCATCAAGAACTGGGGTGATTTGGAGAAGCTTTTCCTTACACGCTTCTTCGAAGATAACTCGGAGGTTACCATGCCAACTCTCCTGGCAACAAAGCAACGAAAAGGAGAGTCAGTCAAAGCATTTGTAGAAAGATTTCAGAATATGGCACTCCGATGTCCTAGCGGTATGACCCAGGCCACCCTGGTAGAAACATGCCGTCACAATTTACAAACCTCACTCCTAACCCAGATAGGAATTGTTGAAAGTCATACCTGAAAACAATTAGTCTAGCAAGACGAACGACAGAAGAGATTGTCGCCAAGGTTAAGGCAGAAGAAAATAAGCCCAGAAAAGTCGACAAGGCGCACGCCAGAAGTATCTTTCCAGTTAAAAAAGAAGGATACATTGGCAACAGAGACGAAATCTCCCGTTAAGCCTCAGCCGACCAGAGGGAGTGGTCTTCAAGTCAGTCGCGCGCCAACAGGCAGTACTCCTTTAAGGACGAGCATGTCGATTCGTTGTTCAAGTTACTCAACAAGAGCAACATATTAAAACTTCCTGAAGCTAAACGTCCTAAGGAGGTCGACAAGACCGACAATCTCAACTACTGCTTGTACCACAGGATGCTGGGGCACCCTGCCAAGAGCTGTTACATCTTCAAAGACATCCTCCAAGTTTTGATTGATGCAGAGGTGCTTAAGCTCCGCCCGGAACAGAAGAAAGTGATGGCAAACATGACGTTATTTCTTCAGTTTGGGGATACAACCTCCGACACCGGCCGGAGTAATTCCCATTCCGAAAGGGGAATTAAGAATATCTGCACCACCAGCAAGAGAAAGGTCTCGTGCCTGTTCCTACGCCTCAGGGAGAAATCATGTGGGTTCACCACGACCTTGTGGAAAGCCAACAATGGACTACTGTTACCAACAAAAAGTCCAAAAGCAAGGCAAAAACTGTGCCTTGTAATGTGGTGTGTGCCTCTTCCAGAAAGCAGAGACTGATGTCCCACACTAACCGATTCGGAGGAAGAGACAATCGTCCTTCCTGCGGAGCTCAATATACCGTCCGTGGCCGAAACTCATTCGGGGTCAATCGTATTTGAAGAAATACGATGAGTTGGCGGCAAATCCACCTAAACCCACTTCAGAGCCAACCAAGTCATCCACGATGCAACCTGTGGAGAAGCAGAAGGAGCTTCGGTATTCCAAGGCTCTCCCAAAAGGACAAAGCGAAAGGATCATCAGCACCTTACCGCTTTGATGTCTTGGCTCAACTGGCCAACATCTCAGCTAGGATCACTCTTTACGAGCTCCTAAGACTGACTAATTCAACAAGAGAAGCTCTGAGAAAAGCTCTAGCTGATGCTGAGGTCTTCATAGCCCAGATCTCGGCTGGACCACAAGAGGAAGACGAAGAAGACTGCCTCCACACCTCTCAACATACCCCCTGCATCACCTTCACGCCAGACGACATGCAGGTCAAGGGGAAACATGATAGGCCCCTGTACTTCATAGAGATCCAGGATCCGCGTTGAGCATTATACCTCACCGGGTCATGCAGCACTTAGAGATTACCACTCACCGATTGAGCGCCACCCAAATCACTATTTATGATTTCAATGCCAATGGTACGCACCCAATGGGGAAGATCAAACTCAAATGTCAGATTGGGAACCTAAGATCTGAAGTGATGTGCTATGTGATTGACGTTGAAACTTCGTATAATTTGCTGCTGGGACGACCGTGGATTCATCGTAACTCCACCGTCCCCTCCACTCTCCATCAAGTCATGAAATATATTGACGGAGGTGAAAAAATCCGAACGTTGATCGCCGAAAGGCATCCGTTTAAGGGGGTAGAGAATTACTTCACAGACTTCCTCCTATACCAAGATTCTCTGGAGACGAACGAGAATCCCCAGCCAGAAGAACCAGACTCTGGTAATGAAGCTGACATTGAACCAGAGGTAGAGGAAGAATGTCTTTGGGAGCTGAACCTACTTGTAACGAGCATTAATAAGCTCGATGTCAATAACCCCGCAAATGATGTAGGCGAGTGGTATATTAATGAAGAGTTAGATTTAACTTTTCTATGTTTGCTTCTGATTCTGTGTCGTTAGACACTAGTACCGATGTAGATGATATCCCTTGGTCAGCAATAGGTGTTCTGACATCATTGTATGTACCGGTGAGGTCATCCTCACGGCATATCAAGGCGTCAGTGATGCACAAGGATCGTTATTCATGATCCCAGCAAGACGCAAAGGCCAAAGCTAATCCTTTTTGAAGAGTCGAGTCCAAATCAATGACTCGCGAAGACTCTGAAAGCGAGGATGAATCTCCTCAGTTCTCTCAATATGAGCCAAATATACTCAGAATGATAGAGAACATAGGGTACGACCTAACAAATGGTCCTGGCTTGAACTTTGGCAAAGGAAGGAGAACACTGCTTCGATCCTTCGTTCCAAAAGAAAAAGCCCATGATTATTATCATCGAACTCGCAGGGGGTTGGGCTATGTGTCAACTCCAATCTCGTCGGCCTCTGAGTCTGAAGAGTCATTATATCACTACCGCTCTCAGGCACGTCATCGTGGGAGTCAGATGTCAGTGTCGGCAGCATCTTCAAAGAAATCTCAGTAAACATGATTTCAAGAAGCCACCCGAAAGATGGAAATAAAGAAATGATCCAGTCAAATACAGATCCTTAGATCAAGCACCTAAAAACTCTCTGGGACATTCGCTTCGAATAACGTGAACCACCCACAGAGGATAAAGTCACCCAGATCAAACTGCGAGATGAGGCTAATCCTAAACCCACCTTTATTAGCGAAAGCTTATCACCCCCCGAGAAGGAAGATCTAATATCTCTTGTGCAGGAGTATATAAATGTTTTCGCTTGGAATTACGATATGTCTGGGCTTGATCCTCAAGTGGCTATGCATCGCCTCAACATCAATTCAGATGTGAAACCAGTCAAACAACAGCAGTGACGGCTCCGTTCAGAAATAATTGAAGTAATCCAGTCGGAAGTCAAGAAACTTATAGACTCTGATTTTATCATGGAGGAGCAACACCCTGATTGGGTAGCCAATATCGTCCCCGTTACCAAGAAAAATGGAAAGATACGGGTTTGCATTGATCCGCGATCTAAATGAGGCATGTCCTAAAGATGAATTCTCCGTTCCAATCACAGATGTCATGATCAACAACACATGTGTGTTTGAACGGATGTCCTTCATGGATAGATTCTCGGGATACAATCAAATCAAGATGTACCCTGACGATGAAAAGCATACATCTTTCAGGACGCCATTAGGGGTGTATTGCTATATTGTCATGCCCTTCGGATTAAAGAACACAGGAACAACATACCAGAGAGCTATGAATGAAATTTTTCACGAGCATATACGCAAAACAGTAGAATGCTACGTCGACGACATTACAGTAAAAAGCCGTGCCAAAGGCGATCACATAGCAGATCTGAAGACAGTATTCGATATCATGCGGGCACATCAGTTAAAAATAAATCCCATCAAATCCTTCCTGGGGGTAGCCAGCGGTAAATTCCTAGGGTTTGTTGTTACATTCAAAGGAATCCACCTTGACCCAGAGAAAGTCCGCGCTGTCCAGAAGATGTAACCTCTAAAAAGTCTTAGAGAACTTAGAGGATTGCAAGGGCGGCTGGCATATATACGGAGGTTTATCTCCAATCTCTCAAGACGGTGCCAAACCCTTCATCAAATTGATGAAGAAAGGTGTTTCATTTAATTGGGACGATGCTTGCCAATAAGCATTCGAGGAAATCAAACGGTACCTCACGCGACCACCTGTCCTTACAGCTCTGGTGTCAAGAAAACCTTTCCTGATATACGCCTGAGCGATAAATCATTCTTTAGAAGCTTTCCTAGCCCAGAATAATGATCAGGGACACGAGCAGGCAATCTACAACTTGAGTAGAACTATGATCGGAGCCGAACATCAGTATAACCCAATCGAAAAGAAATATTTGACGTTGGTATTCACCGTCCAGAAAATGCGACACTACTTGGTGGGCCAAACTATACGTGTCATATCAAAAGTAAATCTTTTAAGATTGTTTATGACAAAACCATCATCACTAAATGGTCGATTGACAAAATAGGAAGCGGAAATATCGTAGCAGGTGTGGCAACTCTTCTTCGACGGCGCATCGAGAACGGGTCCGCGAGGAAATATTGTAGCAGGAGTGGGTGTAGTACTTGTCTCCCCACAGAATTACGTAATCCTTCGTGCATTCTCATTAACCGAGCCATGTTCCAACAATGTAGCGGAATACAATGCTTTCTTGATCGGGATGCAAATCGCCGATGAGATTAGCGTTAAAAATCTCGAAGCATATGGTGACTCAAAGCTCATCGTTAACCAGTTTCGCGGGGAGTACAAAGTCAGACATGAAAACTTGGTACCTTATCATAACGCAACTATCTACATGGCCGAGAGGTTCGGAAACTTTTACATCGACCATGTACCTCGCCAGCAAAATGCGTATACAGATGCACTGGCATCTCCCGCTACTTCCCTGACTCTTCCAGCCAGAGTAGTAGAGAAAATACTCGTCTATAGCCATGACATGTATTGTTCAAGATTCGCTTTTGAAGATAACCAAAAGCCGACAGGAGACCGTCAAGTCAAAGAAGCTCTAGAGACTTCAACGGGTCCAGAGCTCAGGGATTGGCGATTCCCGTACATCGACTATGCATTGTACGATATCTTTCCTAATTACCCCAAAGAGGCGGCTGCCACTAAAAGGAAGTCCCTAAATTCTACTGCAATGCAATTACAAGAACACAGTATCGTCGATCGCATGATGGGATCCTCTTTCGCTGCCCGTCACAAAAGGAGGCACAGGAAATACTCAAAGAAGCGCATGACGGCATGTGTGGAGCTCATCAGCCTCGTCCGAAGCTTGGAGATCGACTCATAAGACGGGTATTATTGGCCAAAGATGATCCCTGACGCCATCGCTTACGCCAAGTGATGCCACGCCTGTCAGATCCATGGTGACTTCATTCACCAAGCACCAGGACATCTTCGCCGTACAACTTCTTCCTGGCCATTCGAGATGTGAGGAATAGACGTGGTTGGCCCTATCAGCCCACCTTCATCAAAAGGATAGTGGTATATCTTAGCTATAACCGATTACTTCTCTAAATGGGCTGAAGCTATTCCCTTGAGGGAGGTAAAGACGTCTGACGTGATCAGGTGCGTTAAACATCACGTCATTTACTGCTTTGACGTACCACAACGGATTATCCACGATAATGGCCTCAGTTCGTCAGCTAAGCCTTTCAAAGATTCTGCAACAAGTTCAGAATGCAGAGTGTGTCTTCAACGGCATACTATCCAACCGCTAACGGCCTTACAGAAGCTTTCAACAAGACTATTAGAAAACTTCTCAAGAAATTCGTCTCAAAAAGCCAACGTGACTGGAACGACAAATTAGTTGAATGCTTATGGGCTTATCGCACGACGGTTCAAACCTCGATGAAAGCTACACCGTTTTCTTTGGTAAATGGGTGTGAAGCTGTACTCCCATTAGAAATTCAGATCACATCTCTACGCGTCGCCTTGACAACAGAGATGACAAATGAGGGGAAACATCGAATGCGACTCCAAGAGCTGGAAGTTTTAGATGATAAACGCCTGCAAGCTCAACAACAAATCGAGCTCTATCAAGCTCGAATTACCAGAGCCTTCAACAAGAAAGTTAAGAAGCGGACTTTCAAGAAAGGTGAGCTTGTCTTAGCCATCAGAAGACTCATGGTGATGACACATATGACCAAAGGAAAATTTCAACCCAAATGGGAAGGATCATTTGTAATGGAGTCGGTCTATTCAAATGGAACATATCGCCTTATAACCCCAGACGGCGATACGCTCATGATACCAACCCACGGGGAATTCTTGAAGAAATACTATTTTGATAGCATTCTTCTCCTGATCAGGTTACCTCTGATCGAAACTTCTAGGATCCAAGATGTTTGGAAGGATGCCAAAGAAAAGCTTCTTTCTTCCTTCACTGGATCACATCACGGTCGATCATTGCCGAGCCGATCGAACGTTACTTACATCATGATGTATGATGTAAATATTAAAAGAAGATACAAAGTGCAAGACTTTGATTTTAGCCTTGTTACTCTTCTCTAGTTTATCTATGGACATCTAATGCCTCCGACGGCTAAGGATAGAGGAAAATGTTAGCTTTTAAGTCCAACAAAGTCTTCGACAATTCATCATGCTGAGGGGAATAGCATGACTCGCCCAACTAAAACGGTAGTTGGTAAAGGCACACCAAATTCGTTGATAGGGACTTGGTCCCATCCTCTCCTCCAAAATCTCCTACCAATTCTCACCCACAGAATGGTAATACCACAGAAATACATGTGTTCATTTCACTAACGAAATAAGCTGGGACTTGTCACGTTAACAGTAAGCCTCTGACAAGCCAAATTTCCCGATCCCCAGCATCTTCAGTCAAGTTAATATTAAACCTCTTACAACGAAACTCATTTAAAATCTCTGCTGTTATGTTAATATTATACCTCTAACAACACGCCTCCCATGTCCCTAGAAAATCAATGATTGTCACGTTAATATTACACCTCTGACAATTCATTTTATTTTCACCAAAGTCCCCTACCAATTCTCTCTCATAGAGTGGTAGGTCCACATGCTCAATCATTGTTTAGTTTAATACCATACCTCTAATAATGGAAGGTTTCAATACTCCCCAGCGAGTACGAACTTCACTTGTCTCTCCCTTGCATGGAGTCACAAGTCCTCGAAATTGCTCATATCGCAAATCAATTCTTGTCAAGTTAACACTACACCTCTGACATTCCAAACTTCACTTGTCTCTCACTTGCATGGAGTCACAAGTCCTCAAAATTACTCATATCGCAAATCAATTTTTATCAAGTTAATACTACACCTCTGACATTCCAAAATCCACTTGTCAACTCTCATCAATACAATGACAAGTCTTCAAAATTGCTCGTATCGTAAATCAAATGTTGTCATATTAACACCACACCTCTGACAAATTACTGTTAAGTTTAACACTACACCTCTAACAGTGATTAAGTTGCTACCAAGTTCAATATTAAATCTCTGACAGTCACTTTTCCTCAGGCTTCCATATGAAGCTGAGATGAGCGATGCTAAGTTTAACAATGCTAAGTTTAACACCACACCTCTAGCATTCAGTTCATTGTTAAGTTCAACAATACACCTATGACAATGACTTTCCCTCGAACTTCCATATCGAAGTCGAGATGACTAATGTCAAGTTCAAAATTATACCTCTAGCATTACCACTACTGTTAAGTTTAACATAACACCTATGACAGTGATATTTTCAGTTTCCCCAAAGGAAGCTGAAATTCCTGTGGAGCTAAGTTAACATCACACCTCTAGCTCACGTTCTTGTCAAGTTAATATCACACCTCTGACAAGATTTAATTCAATCCATTCAGTTAATATCACACCTCTAACGATAAAGATTCTTCTAGATCCCTAAGGGGTCTAGTTTCACTTGTCATTCTCATCTATAAATTGGTAAGTCCACAGAAATCATCTCACTCCTGTCAAGTTAATATCACACCTCTGAAAGTAATTTTAAATTTCTTAAATAGAATTTTTAACTTTGACTTGCTAAGTTAAATATCACATTTCTAGCAAATCAAAAGAAATCACTTTTATTTGTCTGATTTTTAATACAAAGAGGAAGTCAAGACATATAAGAAGACAGGAAAAAGTGTCACTTTTATTGATAAAGGCGCTCTCTTATACAATAAGATTGAGTGTTACAACAAAGGAGTACAAAGAAGTCCCACTTACTCAGTGAAAGGTTGCACGCACTTCTCAAAACATTAAAAATACACGAAGTTCATCCTCTTGACTGCGGCCAGGAATAACGGATCAACTTCCTCTCCTCTTGAAAACAAGGGTGTTTCTCGAGGTCGAAATGCAGAGAAGCATTCTGATTCCACCTGACCAACTGGTGTGAAGATCTTCATAAGGCCGTAATCCATCGTTTAATGGGAAACTCCACCACCAGAAAGTCATCCAACGAGCATGGGTTATTCGTCGTTGTAACTTCTTTGGGTGAGATTGGTGAAGGGAAGATCCAAAACCTTACGGTGACGTTATCTTTCCCGTGACCTTCAAAGGCGTCATACCCACTGTGACCATGAAGAACCCGAGGCATTATTGGTGAGTCATGTCCAATAAGGCGTTGATGTGTATCAGCAACCGCGCGGATCCTCCTCGCCCTTAGACAGAAGCTCTGACTTCTGGAGTGCTCGCCAATCGAACAAGCTAGCTGGTCCAAATATTCTCCCATGAACCCGACAAAGACGCTAGAACCGGCACTATCAATATGACCAGAACCTGCAAGAAACAAAAACCGAAGGTTAAAATTCTACAAAGATAGAAACAAGAAGTCAGAAGCACAAACGCGAGGCTGAAGTCATGAACTCCAGACGTGGATTTAACCGACGCAGGGATAGAAAGTATGGATCCAAACGCAGTCTGGTGTTAGACTCGCGTCTGATATGTGAGACGCGAGGCATAAATCAAAGACGCGGACGCGGGTCTTAAAAACTACCTGAGGTAACTTCAAGATGCAGAGTTCGCCATACTCGCGTCTGAGACGCAAGGCTTGTCATGTTCGCGTCCAGAGGTCTCAAAAGAGCAAACTTAAAATTCTCTAAGTCAAGAACCCCAAACGCGAGCTTTATATGCAAAACTCGCGTTTCAAGAACCAAATGCAGAGTTCACCATACTTGCGTTTGAAGAACTTGAGACTTAGATTTTGAAGTCAATGAGCTCGTGTTTCATCAAGTAATGTGAAAGGCGCGTTTGCAAAGGAGGGACGCATGAATCCTAAGAAAAAGATTTCAGAAAGAGATCAAGAGACGGAGTCTCTTCATTGACAGGGATGATAGAACTTCAGAGAGACCGAGCCTTATTATAGAAAAAGCCAGTTCTTACCCGAAGAAGAATTCTCTAGAAGTTGAAAATTATTTGTCAAGGCATGGCCGTGAAAGCACTTAAAGCAATGCTTTTTAATCTTGAAATCACTTAACAGTGATAATCTTCAAAGAAGATAGAAAGAAAGCATGGAAGCTTTGCGTCTTTTTGTTCTTCAGAACACATGCCCTTGAAGGGAAGGTGGACAATCAAGACGGAAAACTTCAGAGCGCACTGTTAAGAGTCTCGCTAGAAGGCCTATAATTAATGGCATAAAAATCAAAATCATCAGCCTTAATTCGTACATGAATATCAAATCCAGTGTGGATGAGACACGTGGATTTTTACTTCGGGAAACACCAAAGACACAAATCCCCAACCGTCAACGCTGACTTGGCATTGAAAGATCCAACAAAATCTTTAAGACGGATTGCATGTGACGCTTTGGAGGCTGCGTCCTGAAATTCGCGTCCTTTCACAAGCTTAATGGCTGCGTCCTGAAGTCCTCGTCCTTTCACAAGCTTGAAGGCTGTGTCCCGAAGTTCACGTTCTTGCACATACTCGAAAGCCGCGTCCAGAAGTCCGCGACCTTTCTCAAGCCTAAAGGTTGCGTTCCCTTTATCAAATTGGAGAAAGCAGAGCCGCGTCCTCTAAATGATCCAGAGCCGCGTCCTCTCAGTGATCCAGAACCGCGTCCTCACAATGAGCCAGAGTTGCGTCTCAATCAACAGTTGGGTCGCATCTCTCTTAATAAGCCAGAGTCATGTTTCTCTTAACAGTTCAGAGTCGCGTCTCTCTTGATAAACCGGAGTTGTGTTTCTCTTAACAGTTTAGAGTCGCGTCTCTCTTGATAGACCAGAGTCACGTTTCTCTTAACAGTTCAGAGTCAAGTCGCGTCTCTCTTGATAGACCAGAGTCGCGTTTCTCTCAACAGTTCAGAGTCACGTCTCTCTTGATAAATCAAAGACGCGTCTCCACTACAAATGAGAGTCGTGTCCTAATCACAAACTCAGTGCAACCTGAGTTTATTTTCTATCATTCATGGTCGCGTCTCAACAAAAAATGACTAAGGACTGTGTTTCCACAATAGTCAAGGATTGCAACTATGAAAGATGAATTCGTCCACGCAACGAAGAGACCGTGTGATTCTCAATGCAAAGAAAGACTAAAGACAAGACAAGAATTTGATAACTTTTATTATTTGATAAAAAAATGATAAAAGTAATACAAACACTCTCTTATTGACAAATGGAGTGTCATGAAAAATGAGAAAATACAAAAGGGAAGAAGGCTAATAATCCTGCTTGCCAAAGAATAGATGCGTTCCCGGAGGCGCTGCATCTCCTGCTGGCGCGCCTTCTTGACTTTCGCCCAAACTTGAACCCGCAACTCTTCTTCTGATAAGAATTTCTTCGTAGCCAGCTGTGTCTGAAGAGACTCCATCCTGAAGGAATAAGCAGTAAGATCTTCTTGGACCAGCTTCTTGGCAACTTCCAGCTCTTCCAACCTTTTTCTGACGACAGCAAGCTTCTGCTCAGTGCCTTGAATTAAGACTTGTGCCTTAGCAATAACTGCCCGAGCAGTGATAATGACTTGCTCCGCACTCTTGGTGACGACCTCGGATTCCTTCGAATCGTCAACCAACCTTTGGTAGTCGGCTTGAAAGTTGTGGAGATGACGAGCCTCTTCAGCCATCTGTCATCTCTTTTCGCTCGTGTTCTTGAGCAGTGAGGAGCTTACTCAATGTCGACTGAGCCTCGTCCATCGGGCTAACCTTTTCCAGGGTCCTTAGTTCCCTCAGGCATATCCCCAGCTGTTCAACCAGCGTCAGATACGCCCTAACTTGCTCCGGGCTTCCAGTGTGACGGATGTTTTCAATCTGATTCTCAAGAAGCATCCGAGTAAACTCGAAGGAACTTCCCCTAGAAATGACTAACTCAATGCAGGACTTCATGGAGGTGAAAAATTGTTGCACCATTTGATGCGCTAATTCTTCCATGATGTCGGTGGTTGGAGATAACCCTGTTGATGCACTCCCGGATTTCTTTTCCATGATAGTATGGGTAGTATCCACAGAGACGGGAGCCAACTCAACTTGTACAGGGACAAGGCCAACATCAGGCTCTTTCGACGTTGAGGTCGTGGCCAACACCTCTGGAACGGTTATTGTGGTAGCCTCCACAGCAACAGAGGCAGCAACAAACTCCACAGCATTGGGTTCACCGGCCGAAGTCTGAACCACGCTGTCCTCTGCGCCAATGCTCGCCATGGGATCCTCTACAACCATAACATCAATGTCAGTAATAACAATGAAAAAAGAGAGTATATGGCACATCTTTGTTCTCTTACCAAGTTGAGAATATGAAAACGGCAAGTCTTTGGACAAGCCACTTAGGGATGAGGGTTCTCGGATCTCAGTGGTGACACCCTCACGAGGCATCTCGGTAACAGGAACTTCAAGGCCCTCCTACTGGGCCAGCTCCTAAATCATCTCCTCAATGTGAGAAGAAGTTGTGGCTTCACTACCTGTAGCCACCCCTGTAGAAGAAATTCAAAGAAAATATTAAAACATTTTCCCAACTTGATGGAGAAACAATTAAGAAGGATAGAAGAAATACCCTCAGTGGTAGCAATCTCTTCTGACGGCGAAACCATTGCAGGGACGTACACCTGCATCTCTTTCTCTGAAATATGTGAGAATTTGCTGGTATCAGGAAAAGCGGGTTCATCACTGAAGTCGACTTCTTCGCCGAAATAATATTCATGATCCTCAGACAACGAAGACGACAATTGGACCCAAGAAGTCTCAGTGATCGGAGCTTTGCCACTGAGAATCCCGGTGGTGGGGCTCAGCTCCACAACCCAGAAAGTAAGCATCAATACATTGAGAGACCCCAGTTGTTGCACCTCCGCCTCTCTCTTGAGCTGAAGAAGTTCCAGACTGAGTTGAAACTCTTGGAATCTCAACCTCAACGCTCTTCACTACTTATTCAGGTCGTTCAACCTCTTCGGCCATAGTGGATTCGCCTGCAGGCTCTCCCTCCGCCAGGATTGCAGGACCTCTACTGCGCAACCCTCGGGGATGAAGGGTTGAAGCTGCCTCTTCTTCTTCCTCCTCCTGCTCCTCAGCACCAGGAGGGATTACTTCAGGCATCCGGGCTGAAACCTCAACCTTAGATCCTTTCTTAGCCTTCTTCGGGTTGGGCTCGCCTAGGGAAGCGGAGGCACGAGGACATTTGGGCACAGCTTGCCGAATCCTTCTGATGGGTTGCTCCTCGATTGCTACTACCCGAGGCTCCGGCTCCGCAGTTGCTATCCCAGTTCGGCTGGCCTCCCTACTGGTCTCCTTCCTTGCCTCCCTTTCTGTTTCCCTCTCAGCCTCTTGGTACTCGCTCATCCCTCGCATGCGTCTCTTGGAACCCAACTTGGATTTATAAGATGCCTTAATACTCTTAATACAAGAAGTATTCATTCCAAAGCCAGGCACCCTGTTAGCGAGAAGGTACCATGTGCAGAAATCGAGGCTTGTATAATAGTTCGGCGTCCTGTGAGGTAGACTGAAACAGCCCTTGTTCCCCAAGCTACACTATAGTACCATGCCCAGGCGCCTTCAAATAGGTTGTTGCTGAAGCGAAAGCCAGTGTTGGGGTTGCCAACATACAGTTGATCATAGCTGAACTGCCTAGCAAAACGACTAGGCATGTAAGGTTCGATCGTACACGAATCACCTTGCCAAAAGATCAAATATCCGGGCCGAATGTTGATCAACCACCAGAAGACTCCAGAAGGCAGTCGCGTGAAATCATCTAGTCCTGCAAGGTCGGCAAACTTATCTCCATAAGACGCACCAGAAATCTCAGGGAAGCATCGATCAAGCTGATAATTCAAGCTGCTCAGAATAGCTTTTTAAACATAGTACATATAGTACTGTGACCAGCTCGAATTCTCCAACCTCTGCACAAAAGGGACGGAGCCTTCTGAGGGAGACACTGTCGTCATCAGTGAGGGGCAGTGCATGACGTACCAAGCCATCAGGTACGTGTACGGAAGCTCGACTCTGGGATAGGGAGTCTTCACTTCTGGCCTCCCCTCTGAATCCACCACTTGCCTGCCCTGGGAGTCTACAATAGCCTCCACTTGGCACAGGCTTTTGGTCAACACCCGCAAGCTACTTTGGATGCCTGCTACCATCGCTTGAAGAAGAGAGATTGACTTCCTATGCGCTAGCAGGACCGCCGGGTACACCACATCAGCGACAATCACTTCATGCGGCAGCGTTGGCACCATACAACACTTCAACCACAACATGAGGAAGCCCGCCAGTAGAGCCCGCTCAGATATGGGAATCGGGGCCTGATAGTGAAAACTTTAAAAAAATCGTATTAGGCTTGAAAGTATCCTCGTTCGACTTGGTTGTATACGAGCTTGTGGAGGCACTGATCCTTTCGGCAATCTCTTCATCAGTGCAAGGAGCCCGACTAGTCACTGGGTTAGTTTCATTTATGTCATTGAACAGGTAGCTCGCCCAGGACATCTGTTTAACGCCCATGTTCCTCCAGACGGATATTTGCCCGTAGATATGGAAGTGGCATAACACTTCCCAATAAGTCTCATACACCTGAGGATCCTCTTTCTTCAATAGGTGAAGCTCCTCAGTAGTCGGGACATACTCTTCATATAGGGCATCTCCAATTACTAACCCCGAGACTTCGTACAACTCATGAAGAGCGAGCCCCATCTCTCCAATCAGGGTAAAAAAATGTGCTTGTCAGAGGATTGTAACGCTCCAAGATGCCATAAAAGTAGTGGGAGCTCTGCGGGAGGCCATACTGCACGACCCTAACCGAATGGTATAATCTCACCTGCTTCAGCAAATCCCCGAGCTCAGCGAGAACAAATCCAACCATCCTACCCCACCATGACTTGTCGGTAGAGTGGACCCACCCGAGCGGACGAAAATCAGTGGAAAAATCACCCCTCACCTTCAGAAATTGATTAATGAAGGTGGTGGCAACTGAGGGGTTTCTCCTTTCAGATACTCGGCCCTGACCAATCCGGGATATAAACCGAATACATCTTTCCCGTGGCCAGCAGGGTATGCTTCCTTTACACCCAATTTGCCGAGGGACACACCGGAGATAGACTTAGAAAGGTCCCACTCCATTGCACGGTGTACCGACGTGTGCTGAAGATAGGCTAAGGGGTACATCCTCTCCATATTGACAAGAAAAAACCTCATGTTCCCTATCTGACGGAGCCACTTATAGTCTCCGTCATGCAAGACCCTATCTTCCTCAGTGATAGCGTCGCCAAAAAAAGAAGTCAGGTATCTTCAACACAACGCGAGTGTCAGACTCGAATCGCCCATTGGTCATGATCTCCCGGAAGGTCAGCATACTAGGGTTGCTAAGCGTGTCCCGACGCTCTCTTGACTTCAGAGCAAACGCTGGAGCAGTCCTTTGAAGAACGAAGTTTAGATTCGAATCAGCACCACCTACGTGTCCAAAATGGCACTTCTTGGACAAAGAACTGGAGGAATATCGCACTGCAAAGAGGACAACATATAGTCAGAAATCTAAAAGAAAAATGACTAAGTGTTTAAAGCTCAGACACAAGATTGAGTCTAGACGTGGAAATCAGCAAAACTCGCGTCTAAACTCAAAGACGCGAGGCTCGCATAAAGCCCGCGTTTTAAATTCCACAACTTAAAATTTTCTTTAAGTGTTAGACAGACGCAAGACTTAGTGAAAGCCCTCATCCAGTCTCAAAGATGCGAGGTTCAGATGAAGTCCGCGTCTGAACTTTCCCCTACTTAGAGAAATTCTTTAAGTGTTGGGATCAAAACGTAAGGCTCAACGAAGCCCGCGTTCAACAAACAGCTACGGACTCGAGCCGATGAAGCAAAAGACACAGAGGTCGTCAAACCCGCGTCTTGCCTACCAGTACAAGAGCCGCGTCTGAATGTCAAAAACGCGGACATAAGCCTCGTGTTGGCGGTTCAGTTCAGAAGAAACTTAAGAGTTAAGACAACTCTTCAAGTCCCTTCATGGTGAAAACCAGTTCAAATGGTTTTTACCTGAAATAGGGGCTTCCTACGTGAAAGAGCTGCCGATTTGGACCTCTGGAGCAGCAGCGCCCGAAGACGAAGCGACAGGTTTTGTTTTCGGGGCCATGTTAATCGAGGATTCTTTGTAAAAGAAGGAAAAAAAAAGCTCGAAGCTTTTCTTAAGTTCTAAAAGTCCTCAACGCAGGGCTCAATGGAGAAGAAAAGAGTCTAATGATGACTCTTGAAAGACTGATGTCTTTTATAGACACAGTAATCCACCGAGATACGCGGCACATGTCTCGAGCCCAATCTCTGCCTAACGCGTGGCACGCGCCTTGAACGCGAAACTCGCTAAGGGAAAGGCGTCTCTTCAAGCTCCACCCGACACGTGGCACGCGCCTTGAACGCGATCCTTGTGTATTAAGGGAAAGACGTCTCCTCAGCCCCGCCAGACACGTGGCAATGCCCCAGAACGCGAGTCTCTCCTTTAACAGGACCGCATCTCTTTAAAGAAGGACCGCGTCACAACCTTGAAGTCCGCGTTACTTCAACAAAGTGAGAGATGTGTCTCCACTTCAATGCTCGCGTCTCTCCAATATATAAAAAAAGTCACATTTCTACTTCAAATGAGGTCTGTATTTTCAAGACAACATGACCTCTGCGTCTACAATACTTGCGTTCAGTCTTTACTTCAATCAGTTCAACAGTACACTGACACAAGCATTGACTATTCCCCCCTGGTTCAACAGTACACCAACAACTAGTTCAGAGCACCGAGAAGATCTGGACTGCGTATCCAGACACTCACAACGATCATTTCTGGTGGCTTCAAAGAGTTTAACAATACACTCACGAAGACCAAAACCCAGACAAGATCAAGCTCAAGATATCTCAAAAGATTGTTAGTCCAATCTTGAGAGCATTGTTGCTAAGAGAAAAGTCCAGACTATTTTGAAACTCGTCTCAGTCAACCACGGAGTTTTGAAAACTTTGGAGGGGGTTCTGTAAACTGTCTAAAAATCACTGAAGACAAGTCATCAGAGAGTCTATACTCCAGACACGAGGCTAATCATAGCCACTCGTGTAATGCCAAGACGCAGAGCATGAAGCCCGCGCCTCGACATCAGTACAGTACTAATACGCGAGGGTCGAAGCCCGCGTCCCAGCTGCACTGTAATAACCAAGACGCGAAGCTCGATGCCCGCGTCCTGGCATCACTGCAGTGCCACGACGCGAGGTTCGAAGTCGCGTCTCGATATCACTATAATCTCAAGACGCAGAGCCTGAAACCCACGTCTGGCAGAGTTCGAAACCCGCGTCTGGCAAGTCGGCATCCAAAACGCGAGGCTCAAAGCCCGCGTTCCGACTACAGAGAAGCTCTGCGTCTCGGTTATAACTGCCGTCATTACTGGGTCAATTACTGCCCACGTAATGAGGGGAGTTAACCCCATTATGGAGGATTTTTACAGGACAGTTTTACCCCTGAAACCCCTATAAATAGCTCAGTTTACTACTGAAGAGAGGTCAAAAGTTGTAGAGGAAAAATCAGAATCGGTCGATAAAAAAGATTGGAGAGTGGACTTTTAGTCAGATACTCTTAATCGGAGAAGTACTGAAGAAAGAGTTCAACTCTTCTAACAACTTGTTGAGTACAAGTTTGTTCTTGCCTCAAGTCTCTTTGAGATTTTATTAGACAGGAGTTGTGCTACTCCGTCCATAGTCCTAAGAGAAGATTCCAAAAGATTGTGACATTCACCCGGTCAACAGAAAATAAGATTCACTTTCCATCGCTACATCAAGAACCCAGCATTAAACAAAGAGAAGATTTGAGCTTGAATATCTTCTCTCTCTTGTAATTGAAATTTTTAAGATTTTTGTAATCTTTCATTGATTCAAAAAAATTTTATTACGTCATCTAAATTTTTCCCGAGTCAAACGCCACCAGATCTCCCTCGTTGCAAGACGCATTACTCAAATCTCATGGATCTCATTGACTTCTCAGATCCTTGTCGACCTTTAACAACAACGTCGATCTCATCGCCGTCGACAATCTTTGTCCTCGACTTCGAATCTCATGGATCGCATTGACTTCTCAGATCCTTGCCGACCTTCAACAACGCATCGATTTCATCGTCGCTGACAATCTTTGCCCTCGACTTTAACTTTGACAGCTCCTGCTGCATTCGATCTCGCATTGTCGCATGTAATCTCAGGTCTTGTCTCGCCTGTTGCACCCAGCCAACGCCATCACCAGCCTCATCGACCTTTGCTGCCCTTGCAGTCATCGCCCGAGTTAGCCTCTCTGCCTTTAACAAGGCCCAGATTTGCAGAACCCGCAAAAAGATTCGGGTTTGACCTCTGCAGCACCTAACCCACTTCAATTCTCAACAAGCCTAATTTGTATCTTTAGATCCGACCCGCACCCGCAAGTAATATGTAGATCCAACCCGGTTCGCAGTCAAATCTGACCCAACAATCAACAACCTAACCTGCTTTAATTTTCAATAAATCTGACCCGACTTCAGCAACCCAACCCACTCCACTTCAGCAACCAGACCCATTTGTTGCCCTGAGTTGGTTTTCAAGTCGTTTCTCATTTGAAAGCCGATTTAATCCATTTTCGACACGTTGAATTTGTGAGAGACTCCTTCGCGTCCCTATGTCTCTGCGTGCAAGTTCTAACAGGGCGGAGATGAGATATTTAATATGATGCTTATGGAGCTCAGAGCCATCCGACTTCTGTACCAAGAAAGCACTGGCGAGATTAGGATAGGATGACTGGGGAGGAATTCAGATCTAGAGCCAGCTAAGCCAGAGCACAAGTCAGAGCCAGCTAAGCCGAGCCTAAGTCAAATCTGAAGCCATATATGCCGAAGTTAAGCCAGATCCAAAATCAAATCTTAAGCCAGGGTTAGATGTACATAAGAAGAAAAAAACAAAGTCAAGTGTCAGAATCAAATCTGACACTCGAGCTTAAATCAAACTTCAATCCAGAGATTGAATCCATTCTCGAGCCCGACACTATTTGATCCAATACCACTAACTAAGTCCGAGCTCGAACCAGAAGCAATGTTTAGTCCAGTGCCACAACCGAGTCCCAACCGAGCATGAAGCAGTGCATGATCCAATGCCATTAGGCCCACTACCGTCATAGCTGGTGACTTCTTTGTCCAACAAATTATCATCAATCCAACCTTTCGAGAGAGAATAAAAGCTTGATCCAGTGCCATTGTAGTCAGAGTTGATCAGTTCTTTGTCCAACAAGTAATCATCAATTCAACCTTTCATATTGACATTGTCACATGAGTATGATCCTTTCAAATCTTTTTGACTAAGGCGTCCTATGAAATGGGGATTTATTGAGCTATAAAACCTAGGACGAACATCCAGTCTAACCTTTACGTTTAAGGTTTTTCATGATGTCGTATTTAAAACTCAAGAATGAGTTTTCCCAATCAAAGGAAGATTGGTGGAGACGATGAAGATTCAACGAGCTATTGAAAGACCTATTCGCATAAAAGAAAAGTCGGAATTGGATTTGATTAGGAGTAGTAATTTTTTATTAGAAGTATAAATAGTTCTTTTATCAGTTTTTCTTTTCTTTTATTAGTTTTTTATTATTTAAGGCACAAGTAATACACATGATCTTTTATCTATATAACTCTTGTAGAATTTATTTTGAGATCAATGAATAAGTTATTAAAATTTGAAACTCTAATCGTATTTCTTTTGAAATCTTTGTGTGCGATGTATAAAGTGGAAGAGCGATTCTCCTTTGTGCAAGGCCTGAAATCTATCTTTTCCTTAGTTTTGATACCTAGATTTGTCTTTCCCAATCTCACCACAAGCCTAATTTCTTCCCCAATCTCATGAATCCCTAGCTTTCCTCCTTCCGTCCCGCATCAAATTGATGGGACGATAAAGATTCAGTGAGCATTTGGAAAACTTATTTGCGTAAAAGGAAAGCTGGAATTGGATTTGAATTCGACTTGATTTGGAGTAGTAGCCTTTTATTAGAAGTTTTTTTATTAGTTTATTTTTATTATTTAAGGCATGAGTAATGCACGTGGCCTTTGATTGATAAAACTCTTGTAGAACTTATTTTGAGATCAATGAATCAGTTATTAAAATCTGAAACACTAATTAAGTTTCTCTTGAAATCTTTATGTGTGATACATGAAGTGAGAGAGCGATTCTCTGTACGTGGCCTGAAATCTTTATCTTTTGCTTAGTTTCGATAAAACCTAGATTTGTTTTTTTCAATCCCACCATAAACCCTAATTTCTTTCCAATCCCATAAATCCTAGTTTTTCCCTTCCGTCCTTCGTCAAATTGATGGAGACGATGAAGATCCTATGAGCAATTGGAAGACCGATTCGCATAGGAGAAGGAAAGCAGAATTGGATTTGATTAGTAGTACTCTTTTATGAGAAGTTGAAGTAGTTTTTTATTAGTTTTTCTTTTTTATTAGCTTTTTATTAATTAAGACACGAGTAATGCACGTGGCCTTTTATTTATATATACTCTTGTAGAAATTACTTTGAGATCAATGAATGAGTTATTAAATTTTGAAACCCTAATTGTGTTTCTCTTGAAATCTTTGTGTGTAATGTATGAAATAGGAGAGTGATTCTCCTGGATGTAAGGCCTGAAATATTTATCCTTTCCTTAGTTTCGATAAACCCTAGATTTGTCTTTCCCAATCCCACCACAAACCCCAATTTCTTCCCTAATCCCATAAACCCTAGCTTTTCCCCATTCTGTTGTGTCACCTAAGGTGTGTAATATGCTTTCATAATGATTGCAAATGCTTCTATCAGGAAACAACTATTAACTGTACATGCTCCTCTTCAACATGTCTATGGCTCATTTGGTTGAAAAGCAATAGAGGAGTTCCAAGAAATCGATGGTGACAAGATCTAGATATTCATGAGAATAGTAATCTACCTGCTTAAGGCCTTCTAAAGGTTTTAGTCAATTATGTAATAGTATTTATCAAACTGTAAACAAAATAAACATAAGAAAATGGCATAATAATCAACAGATCCCCAGTCCATCATTGCACGTAAAAGTCCAACTAGATATGAAGAGATACTACTGAGTTCTAAATCAGAAAACAAAAGTTAGCGATAGCTGAAGAAATCTGATCTTTAACTAGTGTACAACATGAAGGTTTAAATGAAGTTACAAATTTCCATATGAAAACGGACCTCATTCCCAATTCACTAGTTTACAGAGTTTTAAACTATATAAATCAATATCTAATATGCTCCTAAGTCCATAAAGTCAATTATGAATTAAAATGAATGCACAAAAGTATTCTATATTGCAACTCCAAATGATATATGTAAACACCTTTGAAACAAATAAATCTATATTTTTAAAAAGAATAAGTTACAAAAGTGCAGGTGATTTTACTTTGTCGAAATCCTTCACAAGACTGGGCTCTAGAGTGTTCTTGTAGTCTGCCCCAAGCTCCTTCTATCACATCAGCTGCACATGAAGACAAAGAATTTTCACTAATGATTGTATCCATGATGCCATCATGCACACATAAAACACAATGCTTACCTCTTAATTCAAGGACTTCACACATTTCACTCCCAGCTGCTTGTTCATGCCTACTCTTTTCTTATTTGGGAATGTCATTTGAAGCTGTGATATCACCACCCACAGCTATCAAAATCAAGAGTCTATCATGCAGACACAACAGACATGAATACTCGATGTGTACATATATACAATAAGATAACAATGCAACAGTTGGCATGCCATTAGATGACCTAAAGCATGTATCTTGATTCTTGCATGGAGAAGGCTACATTCAGTATAGTTTATACAAAAATCAAACCAACTAAAGGAAAGAAACCTGAAGTTATTATCTTCGACAATATCATGCGCGATTGCAATCTTGATACCCCGCAAGAGAGATCAGATCAGTCAACTTACAACATATAATTTAATAATTGACTAGACTGAACCATTAATGCAAAAATCAAAGAATACAGAGAAACAATTTTTTTTCCAATGATTGTGTTGTGCTAGTTGAAGCGACGGTACTGTTTCACTATAGATAAATAGAAAAGGTAGAGGAGACTGATATGAGTAAGAGGATAGTCAAACTGGATGATAGCTCAGATGTAAACATAATCTGATAAGCATTGAGGAATCTCGCATAGAAAAACCGCTCAATTCTTGCTTTCCATGAGCACACACTCAATAGAGAAGTGTAGCAATAACTAGAAATATGTTGCGCGTTATAACGGATCTGAGAGATTTTTGTGCACAAACCCCTTCAACAAGTATAAACCTATCACATTTCATCTTTAATAAGCTCATGACGCCTCCAGATGAAGTGTCCAAAGATGGAAATTTGGTGGCTGAAATGCATACTAAAGCATCTCGAAGCAAGGATGCTTATCTGACACAGCATCTTTCTTTATGATCCAATGAACCCAAGCTTATTAAAATTGGATAAGTAGCAAATGGTGAATGAAAGAAGAAGCTCATTAGAAAAGTATAGTTGCCTTAGAGATGTGTTATCTAAGCTGAAGTCAGGCACTAAGCTGAAGTCAGGCACGGAAACATGACATGGTGAGTCTCAATGGATTATACACAACAAAATAACCATTAAGATTAAAACTTGCACTGACTGTTCAAGTGTTCATTAAGTTGATGAAATAAAGAATGCAAATTCTTGCAGAATTCAGGACTTTGAAAAACAAAAATACTGAAAACTAGAAAATAAGCTGATATAAACCTGGCAAAAGAGATAAATAGGATATCAATGAATGAAACTAACAAGTAGAGAATAAACCAAAAAGACTTCAATACAAAAAAATTAAGAAACACATATAAGGCTGAGGCATTAGTGGGGTAGATCCTAACCTTTCTCTATTTGCACCAGGAAGGTCCACAACAATCAAAGCCATTAGTGTCATGCAATAAATGTGAATCAGCAATCAATTCGAGGCCCTTAATTCCTATGACTGATACATCCTTTCCTTTTGTTGTCTAAAAATGAGACAATTATAAATTTGAAAATATAGTCCAAACAAGAAGCATGTGAAAATATTCATTTGAATAAATTACACAAGTAGACATCTATCTAAGCATATGAATAGCAATAATCTCTAGTCTCTAAAAGTGGCATAACTTATGTGCTACAGAAGATTATGAAAAATGTCACCTTTGCATACAAAAAAAGAAAATAAAAGGATGCCAACTAGAGAAGGAAATATATGAATCCATGCATGTCTTGTACTGGAAGCTTTAATTCTCATGATGTCCTCTGAATGGTAGATAATATTATGAATGCAAGAAAAAAAGTAATATAGGCATGGAACCTTATCTTAGTACACAGTTTATCAGTGTTATACTCAATAAAAGTCATGAATAGCTGTGCTCAATAGGGGTGGCATAAGGATGGCAATTGGGCCGTGCCGGGTTAAACCCGGCCAACAGGCTGGCGGCCCGGCCCGGGTGCCCCGGGCCAGACCCGGGCCGGCCCGTGCTGGCCCGCCATTTAAAAAAAAATAAAAGACTTAAAAAAAAAAAAAAACTTTAAAAATCCAAAAAAAATTTAAAAAATCTGAAGTATTCCCAAAAATTACTTATTCAAGTTGTGCTACTACTACTCAGTTTTTCGCTTCTTTTATTAGTTTTTTATTATTTAAGGCACAAGTAATACACATGAACTTTTATCTATATAACTCTTGTAGAATTTATTTTGAGATCAATGAGTAAGTTATTAAAATTTGAAACTCTAATTGTATTTCTTTTGAAATCTTTGTGTGCGATGTATAAAGTGGGAGAGCGATTCTCCTTTGTGCAAGGCCTGAAATCTATCTCTTCCTTAGTTTCGATACCTAGGTTTGTCTTTCCCAATCTCACCACAAGCCTAATTTCTTCCCCAATCTCATGAATCCCTAGCTTTCTTCCTTCCATCCCGCATCAAATTGATGGGATGATAAAGATTCAGTGAGCATTTAGAAAACTTATTTGCGTAAAAGGAAAGCTGGAATTGGATTTGAATTCGATTTGATTAGGAGTAGTAGCCTTTTATTAGAAGTTTTTTATTAATTTATTTTTATTATTTAAGGCATGAGTAATGCACGTGGCCTTTGATTGATAAAACTCTTGTAGAACTTATTTTGAGAACAATGAATCAGTTATTAAAATCTGAAACACTAATTAAGTTTCTCTTGAAATCTTTGTGTGTGATACATGAAGTGAGAGAGCGATTCTCTGTACGTGACCCGAAATATTTATCTTTTGCTTAGTTTCGATAAAACCTAAATTTGTTTTTTTCAATCCCACCATAAACCCTAATTTCTTTCCAATCCCATAAATCCTAGTTTTTCCCTTCCATCCTTCGTCAAATTGATGGAGACGATGAAGATCCTATGAGCTATTGGAAGACCGATTCGCATAGGAGAAGGAAAGCAGAATTGGATTTGATTAGTGGTAGTCTTTTATGAGAAGTTGAAGTAGTTTTTTATTAGTTTTTCTTTTTTATTAGCTTTTTATTAATTAAGGCACGAGTAATGCACGTGGCCTTTTATTTATATATACTCTTGTAGAAATTACTTTGAGATCAATGAATGAGTTATTAAATTTTGAAACCCTAATTATGTTTCTCTTGAAATCTTTGTGTGTATTGTAATGTATGAAATAGGAGAGTGATTCTCCTGGATGTAAGGCCTGAAATATTTATCTTTTCCTTAGTTTCGATAAACCCTAGATTTGTCTTTCCCAATCCCACCACAAACCCCAATTTCTTCCCTAATCCCATAAACCCTAGCTTTTCCCCATTCTGTTGTGTCACCTAAGGTGTGTAATATGCTTTCATAATGATTGCAAATGCTTCTATTAGGAAACAACTATTAACTGTACATGCTCCTCTTCAACATGTCTATGGCTCATTTGGTTGAAAAGCAATAGAGGAGTTCCAAGCAATCAATGGTGACAAGATCTAGATATTCATGAGAATAGTAATCTACCTGCTTAAGGCCTTCTAAAGGTTTTAGTCAATTATGTAATAGTATTTATCAAACTGTAAACAAAATAAACATAAGAAAATGGCATAATAATCAACAGATCCCCAGTCCATCATTGCACGTAAAAGTCCAACTAGATATGAAGAGATACTACTGAGTTCTAAATCAGAAAACAAAAGTTAGCGATAGCTGAAGAAATCTGATCTTTAACTAGTGTACAACATGAAGGTTTAAATGAAGTTACAAATTTCCATATGAAAACGGACCTCATTCCCAATTCACTAGTTTACAGAGTTTTTAAACTATATAAATCAATATCTAATATGCTCCTAAGTCCATAAAGTCAATTCTGAATTAAAAATGAATGCACAAAAGTATTCTATATTGCAACTCCAAATGATATATGTAAACACCTTTGAAACAAATAAATCTATATTTTTAAAAAAGAATAAGTTACAAAAGTGCAGGTGATTTTACTTTGTCGAAATCCTTCACAAGACTGGGCTCTAGAGTGTTCTTGTAGTCTGCCCCAAGCTCCTTCTATCACATCAGCTGCACATGAAGACAAAGAATTTTCACTAATGATTGTATCCATGATGCCATCATGCACACATAAAACACAATGCTTACCTCTTAATTCAAGGACTTCACACATTTCACTCCCAGCTGCTTGTTCATGCCTACTCTTTTCTTATTTGGGAATGTCATTTGAAGCTGTGATATCACCACCACAGCTATCAAAATCAAGAGTCTATCATGCAGACACAACAGACATGAATACTCGATGTGTACATATATACAATAAGATAACAATGCAACAGTTGGCATGCCATTAAATGACCTAAAGCATGTATCTTGATTCTTGCATGGAGAAGGCTACATTCAGTATAGTTTATACAAAAATCAAACCAACTAAAGGAAAGAAACCTGACGTTATTATCTTCGACAATATCATGCGTGATTGCAATCTTGATACCCCGCAAGAGAGATCAGATCAGTCAACTTACAACATATAATTTAATAATTGACTAGACTGAACCACTTAATGCAAAAATCAAAGAATACAGAGATACAATTTTTTTCCATTGATTGTGTTGTGCTAGTTGAAGCGACGGTACTGTTTCACTATAGATAAATAGAAAAGGTAGAGGAGACTGATATGAGTAAGAGGATAGTCAAACTGGATGATAGCTCAGATGTAAACATAATCTGATAAGCATTGAGGAATCTCGCATAGAAAAACCGCTCAATTCTTGCTTTCCATGAGCACACACTCAATAGAGAAGTGTAGCAATTACTAGAAATATGTTGTGCGTTATAACGGATCTGAGAGATTTTTGTGCACAAACCCCTTCAACAAGTATAAACCTATCACATTTCATCTTTAATAAGCTCATGACGCCTCCAGATGAAGTGTCCAAAGATAGAAATTTGGTGGCTGAAATGCATACTAAAGCATCTCGAAGCAAGGATGCTTATCTGACACAGCATCTTTCTTTATGATCCAATGAACCCAAGCTTATTAAAATTGGATAAGTAGCAAATGGTGAATGAAAGAAGAAGCTCATTAGAAAAGTATAGTTGCCTTAGAGATGTGTTATCTAAGCTGAAGTCAAGCACTAAGCTGAAGTCAGGCACGGAAACATGACATGGTGAGTCTCAATGGATTATACACAACAAAATAACCATTAAGATTAAAACTTGCACTGACTGTTCAAGTGTTCATTAAGTTGATGAAATAAAGAATACAAATTTCTTGCAGAATTCAGGACTTTGAAAAACAAAAATACTGAAAACTAGAAAATAAGCTGATATAAACCTGGCAAAAGAGATAAATAGGATATCAATGAATGAAACTAACGAGTAGAGAATAAACCAAAAAGACTTCAATACAAAAAAATTAAGAAACACATATAAGGCTGAGGCATTAGTGGGGTAGATCCTAACCTCTCTCTACTTGCACCAGGAAGGTCCACAACAATCAAAGCCATTAGTGTCATGCAATAAATGTGAATCAGCAGTCAATTCGAGGCCCTTAATTCCTATGACTGATACATCCTTTCCTTTTTGTTGTCTAAAAATGAGACAATTATAAATTTAAAATATAGACCAAACAAGAAGCATGTGAAATATTCATTTGAATAAATTACACAAGCAGACATCTATCTAAGCATATGAATAGCAATAATCTCTAGTCTCTAAAAGTGGCATAACTTATGTGCTACAGAAGATTATGAAAAATGCAGTGTTTTAAATGTCGGCCGACATTTCCGAAATGTCGGCCGACATTTCGTTTTCAAGCCCTCACCGTCACGACATCCCCACCCGCATTTGAAATGGCGTTTTAGAAAATGTCAGCCGACATTTCGGGAAAAATCCGATATGTCGGCCGATATTTTCCCGAAATGTCGGCCGACATTTTGGGAAAAACCCAATATGTTGATTGGTCTTGAAAGTTGGAGCAATTGAGAAATTTTAACAATGGATTAGTGAATATATACAAAATGTTTAAGTTAATTATACATATCCTAAATATATTTATATAGTTTTGCATAAGTTGTGTATGTATTACCTTGATAAGAATTTTTAAATTACATTATTTAAGACATCTAGGATATATATTTGTTATCCGTCATGACGTCCGAAATTTACTAAATGACCCCGAAATATCTCCGAAATCCGAAATCCGACATCCGATTACGACATCCGACATTTCCCTGACATCCGACATTTAAAACACTAGAAAAATGTCATCTTTGCATACAAAAAAAGAAAATAAAAGGATGCCAACTAGAGAAGGAAATATATGAATCTATGCCTGTCTTATACCGGAAGCTTTAATTCTCATGATGTCCTCTTGAATGGTAGATAATATTATGAATGCAAGAAAAAATGTAGTATAGGCATGGAACCTTATCTTAGTACACAGTTTATCAGTGTTATACTTAATAAAAATCATGAATAGCTGTGCTCAATAGGGGTGGCATAAGGATGGCAATTGGGTCGGGCCGGGCAAACCGGCCAACAGGCGGGCGGCCCGCCCGGGTGCCCCGGGCCGCCATTTAAAAAAAATAAAAACTTAAAACACTTAAAAAAAACAAAAAAAACTTTAAAAAAACTTTTAAATCCAAAAAACTTTAAAAAATCTTAAATATTTCCAAAAATTACTTATTCAAGTTGTGCTAAAATTAGCAAAGAATATTACAAGTCGTGAAATGAATATATATATTTTTATTAATGATCCAATAAAATAGATAATTGATACAAATACAATTGAAGTATAAATCATTTTTTTTCAAATTTATCATTAATACATAAAAAAGTACAAGTCTTCATTCTTCATACATTTTATCAATTATAAATAAAAAAATACAAGTCTTCATTCATCTTCTGGGGAGTCTTTTGGAGAATCTTCGATGAGATCTTCAATTGTTTTATTTTGACTTCTCTTTTTCGCATCCAGTCAATCTTTCCCACATATGGTCATCTCGATCGCATCCGATGCCAGACGGTTCCTCATATCAGTTAGCACTCGACTACCTGTACTAAAAGCAGATTCCAAAGCTACTGTATATGCCAGAAGAGTTAGTAAATCGCGTACCATGATGGAAAGCACAGGATAAGTTAACGTCTATGATTTCACCATCCAAAATATCAAAATTTTCAAATCCTGACTCTTGATCGATCTCAAGAGTTATAGCACGTTGTATATACTAATGAAGTTCATTTAAAGAGTCAAAAGTTCTAAATTTTTGGAAGCTGATAAAAGACCAGAAAATAATGAACTTCTACTATTAGAGGTTGAAGAACTTTGAGATGAAAAAGAATGTTTATTTCCGTAAGTAGTTTCATAAAAATCATATAACTTATTTATAGAAAAATCAATATCTGCCCACATTAGGGCAAAACTATCCTCATAGTCCATCCTTTCATAAAAAATTTTAAGTAAAAATTTACATCAATTAAATTTAATCTTAGGATCTATAATAGCAGCAAAATAAAAGATAACAAAATTCTTTAAAATATTTATTAATTTTTTTCTCCATAGGAGCAATAATATCTATTATAGAATCAATATTTCTACATTCAGAAAATATTTTACTTATTTTAGTTAACTCGTAAAATACTATACCCGTCGTTGGGTAATAAATACCAGAAAATAATTTTTGTTATTCTTTTAAAACTTTTTAAAATTCACAAATTTGCCATTCCTCATCAGAAATAAAACATGTAGGCAATTTTACAAAAATAAACTTATTTATTGCCTCCTTATAAGGAATCGCTTTACTCAACATATTATGTGTTGAGTTCCAATGAGTTCTTACATGTAGCAACACGCATTATAATTTTACTAAGATTTAAAGCATTATGAGGATGAGAAAACTTTTTAAAACCGATCTTTTATTTAAAACCCAATCATAATCAATAAAATACGCAATAATAACAATATAATGGTAGCTGTTAAGGGCTTCCCAACAATCAGAAATAAGTGTAATTTTATGGAGCAAAAATGATGTAGGAAAGTCCAAGTATTTATAGAGGAGGAGAAAGTATTTTTTTGCAATTTTTTTGCAAAAAAATACAAAAAAACACATCATATACCCGTTAGGGGGGTTTGCAAAAAAAAATTGCAACACACCCCCCACGGCTATAATTATCGTTGGGTGAAGGCTGGGGGTTTTTGCAAATAAAAAATTGCAAAAACCCCCTCCCAATGGCTCTTAGAGCCATTGGGCTGTGGGCCGAGCCGGGCTGGCCGCGACCTAGCCCGGCCAGCCCAACAGCTGAGCTGTTGGCCTACCATTCTGGGCCGGGCCGAATCGGTGGGGCGTGCCAAGCACATGGGTCTGGCTCTGGCACGGCCCACCGGGCCATGGGCCGCCAAAAAGCGGACCCGGGGCCGGCCCACAAAAACCCCGGACCCGGGCTGGGTTTGGCCCGGGTCCTGCCTGGGCCGGGCCGAGCCCAGGCTAACCCAGGTCGTGCCCTTGGTAGGGTAAAGGTCTTACCCTTACCTTACCTTGAATATTTAACCCTTTACCTTTACCCTAATGGATAATTTACAAATCATATTTAGACTACCCTATAGCATAACAAGTAAACTTTTTCTTTACCCTATAGCGTAAATGGGTAAAACAGGTAAAATATTTTTAGTGACTTAAAAATTAATTTATTAGAATAAGAAAAGAAACGATGATGAAAAAAATTATCATTGCAACAATTTTAGAAGTTTTCTCCTACTCATATATTAATCTAATACAAGAGTATAGATCAATAAGAAAGTACAATTTCTTCAAAATTTTGTATATGGCAGGACCTTAATATGGTATCATAGCAACCTAGGTTCGAATCCCACAAATCACGTATTTAAAAAGCATGTTAAAAAGAAAATACCACTGAACAAAAGCCAAGTTTCGGCCTATAACAAAGGCGCTCGACCTACTGGGCTTCTTAGAATATAAATATATTACCCTACCCCTTCAGACTTTTGGTGTAGTGGCAGGGACCTTAATAGTGTTGAACAAATGGTGCACTCTTTTCACCTCCATCCAATTATGGTTCAGACTAAAGAATAAAAAATTCCCAATGTGGACAAAAGTTAGACAAGAGGCCTTCTGTGTTGGTTTCATATCAATCTACAAAATGCAAAGTTTTTGAGTACATTTCAACCAATCTGTGACATCATGTCATCTTTAACAGCTCTGCCAATTAGAATGATAACTTGTCTACTTCTAGCATAGATAGATTGATTATTACATCCATGAGGAATAAGTACATCCATACGTAGCTGCTCTAGGGATTTGATCAACAATCAGAATCAGTAGTTGTAGAATTAATTTGAGCATACCAACCCCAATTCTAGAAATGGCTATTAAAAGCCAACTTCTAAGAATAGCAATTGAACTTATTCACAATTCTTAAAGTTGTCATTAACTTGGTTTGTCAATTAGTTGGCTAGAAACCTCCATTCTAGTCTTGCATCAACAGAATGCCACCAAATAGCACCTAGAGCTGCACAAGAAATCAAGCATGTGCATCTAAAAGACTAAAACTCTTCCCCAGCTACTTTTATATAACATATCATCTGAGTGCTGACACACCGGTTTAAGTATACAAGTTCGCCTAACATAAACAGAAAGGCTACCACTCAAGTAAAGTATTCTAGAAACATTAATATTCATTTTCTTTTTCCATATGAATTTGAAATCAGAACCATGAATTAAGACAAAATTAATCTGACAAAGTCCTAGACTGACATACACCTGATCTTTTATCCAAGCAACATAAACCAAGTGAATTCCATAACAGATGCAATTTGATTTTCCATTATTGCTAAAGAAAAGCACAACATGAAATACAAAGTCTCTGATAACCATCACGAAAATTCAGGGCAACACAGAATTTACAGAATAAATGGGCGATTCATGGACCAGCCCGCTTGCATGAAGGATCACTCTTGAAGCCCCCAATGCAAAAGCTAATGTCATAACCTTCTTAGCTAACTGCTGACTTGCCACTGACACATGGCTCAGTGGTTAGGGCATGGAGTTGGGTTGCAAGACCGGGCTACAGCTTTTGTTTAAAAACGAAAAATAAAATCAACTGCTGACTTCTCTGAAACAACCACGAATACCTGGAGACCGTACCATCTTAATGAAATTCAAGAAGTTCTAATCAGATCATCAGTACTTCCAACTCCAAAGATGTTGTCTCTTTTTTTTGTTCTTTTGTTTTGGTTTTTTTCCTCTTTTTTTTTTCCTTTTTGGAGAATATATTGTAGCATGATGCAAATAGTATTTGACCTCTTGCCCACTACAACAAAGTATAACAGTGTGCTGCAGGGGCACTTGCAAGACGTTAAAGTTATGCAAACCTTGTCCACTCCCTAAGCTTAACCCCCTTCTCCGTCTTATTTCATATGATGGCCGAGAAGACAGAGAACCTTTGTCTAGTGTGTACAACAACACATCCCTCCTTATTCTTTCTTATTCTATCTTCACATGTAAAATCTGATGCTAATTTCCAACGTTGTCAAAGACAAGTAATAGCATAAGCTTTCAACCTTTACATTCATATTAGTTGTGAGGCATAGATAGGTAAGACTGTCCAAGGATCTAACATAATGGCCATGGCATTTAATGGGCAATCTTCACCAATTCATAGTTCATTTCTGAAAGTTCTTCAGATTACAATTGTGCACTAACGTGCTATAAAAGAGCTTATCTTCTCACTGACAATAGCAAACCACTCAACTGAGTCGATTTTGAAAAATAAGATAAGCAAGCAAAATGTCCACCAACAATCCTTTTCGGACTATCTCTAGATTCTAGAGTATGCAAATTCAAAGGGACAGCTTATGATTAAGCACGTTATGGAACATTTTCCTTTTTTCTTACTCTTTTTTTTTACTTAACTCATAGAGTGCCATTTGTGATGGCAAACAGCAATACCGCATTTGTTTAACCATTCTCATAATATCATATCTATCCAAGAAAACCATATAGCAAACTGGCTCTGATGTTCTCCTTGCCTGAACTGTAGAGCTAGACCATATATCTTGGTCCCGTGCTTTACAGTTCTTTTTCGCTTGAGATTACTTCATCAACACCATGTACATATGGCAACAATATTGATACGCTTGGTGCACTAGCGTTAAACTCAATGGCAGAGATTTGCAACCTGGCAAGCTTTCATAATGGTTCAATTCAAGGGCACATATTTATAGGCCTAGCTCCTAAAAGTGGAAGGCCCTAATTTGAAACTAATCATACAGACTACGGAGGTAGTTGTTTACTTTGTTTGCCAGTTTGTGTCTAAGCATATTCTACATCTGCAAAGGTTATAGAGGACCATTATAAGAAGAACCCCATTCTAACTAGACATGCTGTAAATTGGAGAATCAACTTACCAGGAAAATCTTTCGATCCACCAATGAAGAGTGCAGTGTCAATGAACTATATATTGCTATTTTGCCAAGTGCCTGTACTAGCGTATCCTTCAAGGTGTACATTTCTAGTCATGATTGTAGAAAGCAGGGAAATAAGATATAGGTTTCAGCTACAAAAAAGGCCAACCAACTCTGTTTCAATTTCAGTTGGGATTGATTTGAAAACAGGTCAAGACATCAGTTGGATTAATTCTAGATTAAAACATATAACAGACTGTAACACATAAGCCTTAATGGCCATTGACTGCTTTAACATGGACTAGAGGATCAGAAAAGGGAGAGAAAGAATGAAGATAAACACCTACCCCTTGCCATTCGTTCCCGTTGCCAGCTTATCGTAAATACTATGCTGGATCATATAACTGCCCTGTGAGAATAGGGAGATTTTAATTTGGAGAGTGGTTGAGGAATAATAAGTTTCAATGATAATAGATTAGTGCATTCTTAACTGAAGGTTAGGTCAAATAAAATTCAAGCCAGATATATTCTAATAAGTCTTATATTAGTTAATCAGATTCTAATTTCTAGTCCAACAAATCTAAAAAAACCTGAATACAAACCAAATAAATGTGAGAGGTCTATTCAGATTAAACTGAAGGTTATGGAGCTTACAACATAGTGTGTAGCCTGGCACATGTGAAGGTTATGGCGCACGCACTGAGCAGCGGCAACATCCAAGTTGGCTAATGCATGACTATAGGTTTGTAGTTGAGCATGCACAAACACCAAGCATGTCACACAAAAATCACCAAAAGAAAGGGATAGAGAGGAGTATAGAAAGTGAGGTGTTGAAGAAGTGTTATGTTTTGGCTATATAATTATACTTCAAATCTTCTTTGATGCTTAACTTTATCAAATGTTGAAACCAAATTGAGACAAACATGAAACATAACTACCAAACTGGAAAGTTGAACAAAATAAAATTCTGAAAGCTTTCAGATGCACCTTCCAACGGCATTGGCATATTGCATATCCATATCCAGTCTTCTCACTACCCTATCACTAACCTAGAAGTCACAATTGGTTCCTCATACTGTTCTGTTCCTATTGATCAAAATCCATTAATGTCCATGCTGACCAACGAGCAGGTAAATCAACCCCACTGTAATCTCACTCCTCTGGTGGAACATGCTGTGTTAAATCTAATTAATGAATTTTTTTACCCTGATCTACAAAGAACAGGAATATTAGCAACAACATACCTCTAAATCAGTAGCATCACCAATCCTAACTTCGAGTTCTAGGTACATTCTGTCTGTTTATGATTATCTTACGTTTACCGCAACCACCAATGTTATGCCAGTATCATCAACCATCCCAAATTCTATGTAAATCCAATCATCGATGTTTCCTGAAATCTGAACCATGTGACTGTGGATGTTGCTACCCAATTCCTCGCCAAGCATTTTCCTTGCTCCACTGTGTCATTTACAACTGGATAACAGGAATATAAGTAGCAAGAAAATGGGGGTTTTTTTTCCAGGGGGTGGGGCGGTGGATACTTTGTAATTCCAAACTTTTGCTATGCAAGGAAACTTGAGAGTTACCAGTTAACTTAGTAGAGAGATGCCATGAATGCACAGAAATGATCAATCCTATGCAAATAAACTAGAATTCAATCGTTTGTGGCAAAAGAATACATAGGAAAGTATAGATTGCCATGAAAAAGGAAGCCAAGCAGCGAAGCAAATTTCAGAGCAAATCAATTTTTTTTTAAACTTTTCTAGTGAACATAACAAGAATCTAAAAATTCCCAATCAACGATAGCATAAGAACCAGCACGGAGGTCAATCGAGTGGCAAGCATGAATGCTAATTACCAACCTAAATTTCATCTCATATACACAAATTCAAAAGAATTCCTGTAAATGGATAAACCACGTCACAACTATGCAGTAGCTTACTCAAAATGACAGGTTTCTATGGAGTCCAAGATTCGAGACCATGGATCACAAAGTAGGAGTCACATTCATAGGACCAATCGAGAGAGAGATTGTTTGTTTCACCTTGAGATGATGGGATTGCCCAAGAAAACTCAATGGCCCCGAAAGCGTGAGGACGCGGTGGATGCTACGGCAGGCAGCAACATCGTCCGCATTAGGGTTCACGGTCCGTGGCCATCGGAACCGAGCTTCAGCGATCTGAGGGCGAAGAGAGTGGGAAGGGAGCGAAAGAGAGCGGCGATTTCAACACCATTGATTCGATCTAATCAGTAGAAGAAAAGGTAAAGAAGAGGGATGAGGCCCGGAGTTTCGGTGAGGTTCTTGGAAATTGAGGGCCTAGTTTAGCAATAGCGGGTCTCGTTTCTGACACTGGGGATTGTTCAAGGGGCAGTTTCAGAAACTCCAATTGAAGTTTCACAAACCTCACTTTTAGGCCTCGTTTGGCGACATAGTTTTCAAAACTAAGATTATGATTAAATAAACTAGTATACTGCGAGCGGTGGAAACCAACCAACCAATCGATCTACGCTACTCTGCAATGAAGACATTGTGCTTTCTCCCTCTTTATCTAAGTGCTTCTTACCATGGATTTCATCCTATACCATAAAAAGTAACCCAATGAAATTAATTTTAGATAACTGCACATGATAATACGGTGAAAGAAGCAGGATAACTGATAGCCTCTCTTGCATTTCAACTACCATCCTAAAGGTGATAAAGAGTTTGTACTTCCGTGACCTAAAACAGTAGGGCCAAAATGCACCAAACTAATTCCATCTTGAAAAGGTGCTATGTATGTGATCTAAGGGAGATCTGTCATGCTAGTCCAGAATAACTTCCATTTGAATCCTCACCCTGCAGTCTTCTTGTTCGAAAACTGCTTTAAGATCCGATATCCAAACATCTTTCTTGCCAACAATGTCATATTGCTCCCCCATCAATGACCAAGCGCACTGAAAGAACAGTATAAATTCCTTGCCAGGTATCACCATGAGAAACTCAATGATTCCATTCTCTAATTGATCCAATTTGACGTGAATCAAAAATAAGTCTCACCTGGTTTGAGAATTTGGCCAAAGACTATTGTTTGAATTAAATGAACCACACTTATACTCCATATTTAAGCTGGGTATCATAGGTGTCCCAATGAAGATGACACATCAATTTAAACCCACCAGACAGAAGTTCGGTGAAGTTGTCCCTTGCTTCCTTCACAACAATCTATCATTATGACATACTAATAGCACAACTTCCTACATATTCACTACTATTAAGACTGGAAAAATGTTATTTTCTTCCATGCAGCATAAATAATTATCACAATTTTTACAATTCAACTTCCTGTGATGATTTGTGTAACAAGTTTTCTTATTGTATTCAATGTTTATGATCCCTTTACATCATTTTCAGACGATTCTACTTATGTTTAGTTATGATGTAAAGTCAAAAGGACTCAAAACATAAACTGAAAAGGTGAAAACAGTGAGAGGCAGACACCTTACATTGGGACAACAAAATTCATTCTACACTACTTGTGCATACCTGGCATATTGATTGGTATTGAATTAAACATAAAGTAAAACTAACTTGGTTATTATGCAGGGGCGGAGCCAGGGGGAGGCACAGGGTGGCACGTGCCCCCCGGGCCCGCCAAAAAATAAGCCGCCCCTATTATTAACTAGGGCACTGCGGCACAAAAAAAAAAAAAAAAAATTTCCCTTAGATGCTCGGGCACTGCGGCACAAAAAAAAAAAAAAAAAAAATTTCCCTTAGATGAGAAGCCTAAAAGCCTCTCCTATTTTTTGCTCTCCCCACTCGTTCTCGCTTGAAAATTGAAATCCAGGTTCCAGTCTCACCGCTCGTTCTCGCTTAAAAATTGAAATCCAGGCTCCAGGGCTAGGGTTTCTGATCTCACCAGGGGCGGAGCCAGGGGGAGGCACAGGGTGGCACGTGCCCCCCCGGGCCCGCCAAAAAATAAGCCGCCCCTATTATTAACTAGGGCACTGCGGCACAAAAAAAAAAAAAAAAAAATTTCCCTTAGATGCTCGGGCACTGCGGCACAAAAAAAAAAAAAAAAATTTCCCTTAGATGAGAAGCCTAAAAGCCTCTCCTATTTTTTGCTCTCCCCACTCGTTCTCGCTTGAAAATTGAAATCCAGGTTCCAGTCTCACCGCTCGTTCTCGCTTAAAAATTGAAATCCAGGCTCCAGGGCTAGGGTTTCTGATCTCACTCGTGGCTTTTGCATTGGTGGAAGACTCGAAGTTCTTCCCCTAAATCCCCAAATCTCCAATTAAGGTAAAAATTTTCATTCTCTCAATTTGTTCTTTTTATGTTATTAGAAAACTGAGTATTTGCTTACTTTTGAGTTTCTGTCATGTGGAAATTCTGATAATTGCTGTAGTAAATACTCAAAATTTACGGGGTTTAGCTCAAGCTGACACGATAGGTATGAGTGAGTTCAGATCTGATGCGCTGTAGAGTCGAAGCGAGTTTTAAAAAAAAATCATCAAAGAGATGTTGGGTTAATACGGTTAGGTGATGGCATTGGATTGATCTCTGTTGTGAGTGCAAATTTTTTTTAAAAAATTTCTTTCCATTTTCCAGGCTTCCAGCTTTGGAACTCCAAAGCTATTTTTTTCTGATAGGACTCATATGAGGAACTTAGGAGAGAAATTAGGTACCTTTTAAGGGGTAAAAAAGAAGCTGAGAGGAGAGTTTCAAGGGTTCTTTAGTTAAATTACACAAGATGTCAAGAACAAAACTTGCTGGTAGGATGCAGGTAGATGGCTTGCCCTAATTTTCAAGCAGTGGGTATAAGATACTTTCAGATTCTAATGTCTCAAACACGGTGGCATCCATAACAATTTATGTCATCTAATTGTCACATTAATTTTTTTTTTTGAATACTTTCAGTTTCAACTAATTGAATAGAATTTTCAATATGGTTAAAGAGCAAGTTGTATATTATTTTGCTGAAGAAGTGAACAAGTCAAAGCTTTAGTATAGTCGACTACTCTTTGATAATGTCTACGGAATTTTAAAACTGATGTTGCATTGCATACTTTATTTGCAGAGGGATCTCCTTTTAGGAGGCGGAGAAGAGTCTACCATTTATAGACACAGTTTACAGTAAGTACCATGCTTCTAATTGAAGTGTTTTTTATTTCTTGAAGTTATTGAATTGATTATCAATAGCAAATTTCATATTTTCATTATGCTTATGTTTGGATTATAAGATAACAACCATGAAATTGAGAACACATATGATATGTTTGTAGGAATGGACAAATTTCTTATAAGAAAATCAAAACCAAGTGAAAGTTCAAGTACGGGAGAAAGTCTTAATCAACTTGCGCCCAAGTGCCCAAACACTTCAACAATTGACAAAGAATCTGAACCTTCGTTAAAACAGAGACGCATTGAGACTAATTTAGAAGAACTTTCAGCGGATCCTGGATTAAGAAAAGTAATATATGATAAAGGCATTTCTCCTAAAGAGCAAGATAGGAAAAGAAGAGCATATTTACAGAAAGGTCCTTGTCAGCCTTGTATGGGTAAAGATGACTACCCTCAAACTTTATTTAACAATAAATACCGTCGATTCAATCCAAAATGGTTTGACATGTATCCGAATTGGTTAGAGTATAGTGTCAAAAAAGATGCAGCATTTTGTTTATGTTGCTATCTTTTCAAAGGTCAACATGAGCAATATGGTGGAGATGCATTTATTGTTGAAGGATTCAGAAACTGGGCTCATGCAATAGCGAAATTGAAAGCTCATGTTGGAGGCCCTAACAGTTCTCACAATCTAGCAGTGGAGAAGTGTGAGAACTTGCTACGACAAGATCAACACATTGATAGTGTAATCTTAAAGACTTCACAACTTGCTGGAGTTCAATATCGGACTCGGTTGAATGCCTCGATCGATTCTATTCGGTATCTTTTGCGGCAAGGATTAGCTTTTCGTGGACATGATGAATCTTGCAATTCTAGAAACCGAGGTAATTTTTTAGAACTTTTGCAAGTTCTTGCAAAGAACTGTGAGGAGATAGAAAAAGTTGTTTTGCAAAATGCTCCAGAGAATCAGAAGATGACATCTCCTGATATTCAGAAGGATATTGTGTGTGCGGCTGCAACAGAGACCAGAAATGCTATTGTAAATGACATAAAGAATGAATATTTTGCCATTTTGGTTGATGAATCCCGAGATGTATCAACAAAGGAGCAGATGGCAGTTGTATTACGTTATGTGGATAAAAAAGGCCATGTGATTGAGCGTTTTCTGGAAATCTTACATGTTTATGACACTAGTGCCACAACCTTGAAGCAAGCAATTGATGCTATGTTTGCTACACATGGATTAAGCATCTCAAAATTACGAGGACAAGGCTATGATGGGGCAAGTAACATGAGGGGTCAATTCAATGGACTCAGAGCTCTTATCTTGAATGAAAACAAATCTGCCTTTTATGTTCATTGTTTTGCACATCAGCTTCAGTTGGCATTAGTAGCTGTTGCTAAAAATAATTCTAAGATTGATGTGGTGTTCACAGTTGTTGCAAATATTTGCAATATTGTTGGGGCTTCTGCCAAACGTCGTGACATTCTCCGGGAAGCACAAGCTAATGAGATTCTGAAAGGACTTGAAAGTGGTGAACTCAGTACTGGGAGAGGTTTGAACCAGGAAATGGGGCTTAAACGTGCTGGTGATACGCGTTGGAGCTCTCATTATTATGCAATGCTAAACTTGATTGTTTTATACACTCCTGTGATTGTAGCTCTTGAGAGTATAGAGAAAACATCATGCGCTGAAAAGAGAGGAGAAGCTGTGATGATTCTACAAATGATGCGAACTTTTGAGTTTGCATTTTCTATTCATTTGATGAAAATTGTGTTGGGGATCACCAATGAGTTATCTTTGGCGCTTCAAAGAAAAGATCAAGATATTGTGAACGCCATGGATCTTGTTAAAATAACCAAACAACGATTTCAACAAATGAGAGATGATGGATGGGATTCTTTCCTTGAGCTTGTTTCTTCATTCTGTGTCAAACATGATATCGAGGTCCCTAACATGGATGATATGTTTATACCCACAGGGAGATCACGCCGCAATGCTCAGAACTTTACCAACATGTATCATTATCGGTGTGACTTATTTTATGCAGTTATAGATTTGCAGGTTCAAGAGCTAAACAATCGCTTTACTGAGGCGAACACTGAGTTACTTCTTTGTGTAGCATGCTTAAATCCTAGTAATTCTTTTGCTGCATTTAATAAGGAGAAGTTACTTCGTCTTGCTGAGTTTTATCCTAATGATTTCTCAACAACTGAGATCATGGCTCTTGATGATCAACTTGATACATTCATTCATGATATGCGATCAAAAAGTGAATTTCTGGAACTAAAAGGGATTGCAGGTCTTGCACTGAAGATGGTAGAGATGAATAAAGATGTGGTATATCATTTTGTCTATAAACTTGTGAAGTTTGCATTGATTTTACCTGTGGCAACTGCAAATGTTGAGAGAGTATTTTCTGCTATGAATATTGTGAAATCTAAACTGCGCAACCGCATGGGAGATCAGTGGACGAATGATTGTTTGGTAACATATATCGAATCTGATGTATTTGATACTATTAGTAATGATGTAATCATGGAACGGTTTCAAAATATGTCAAAGCGTCGAGGCAGTTTGTAAGGTATTATCGTTAGTTTATTTCACTGTTGTTTTAGGTGATTGGATTTTGTTTTCTTTAATATGTAAGGAGTTTGATTTGCAAGATGTACTTTTGGAGTTGGATGTGCAGTTTCATACTGTAACAATCACTTTTATGTAATAGAATATTGGTTGAGAGATTTCAAGTTTGAGACCCCTTCCTTTCTACTAGTATTTTAGAAAGAAAATCATTATTATTTAGTATTAAATATCCTTACAATTTTGATATTATTGCATGTTATTTTATGCCCCCCCAACTTTGAAATCCTGGCTACGCCACTGTTATTATGCAAAGGTGACACTGTATGCATCCATCACAGAATACTGCTGTATTCCTACAAAACTACAAAGAAAATTAAATTAAATTGAAAAAATATGTCCCCATCTCCATGGGATCTTCTCCATCATTTGGCTTTTCGATCTCAATCCTTAAAGATTTGCATGAATTACACCACGTTATTCCTTAAATTAACTATACACCTTTATATTCGTATCTTTCAGCATATTTCTTATTCTAAGATTTGTATTAATGCTAGAAAACAATTTATGTTCATTTTCTATAATATTTCTCCATGTAGATCATGCATCCCTACTTGTCTTAGTATGTAACGCTCTTCCATATTTCCTGAAATTTGCATTTATTTTACGATCAAGTACATGAAAATGTTACAAATACAAGCTCATTTATGGTCCTTCTCCTGCTAAACTAATAACTCTCAGATATTTAACATGCATATAGTGTACTCAACTGTTTGCTAAAATGATGTCCACTCACCATCTGCATCCTTTAAGTAGACTGATCAACATTCACATTCAAAATAAGACCATACTGTGAAGTATAGGTGTAGATAACATGAAAGAAAGGTTAGCTTAACACCATTAAAATAAACGCTTCAAGTTTGTGTTAGTGCGCAGCTAAAGAAAAATTATTAGATGATAAATGGTCAAGTTTCATAGTTGCAAAGAATGAAGAAATAAGCAAGAATGTCTAAAATGTCAAGTGCATGCTTTAACAGTAACTTACCTTGCAACCAAAGGGCAATACACGCCCAGGTGGCAGAAATGTCAGCCATAAGTCTCTAGCTTCATTAACTGGAGCAAGCCTAGCCTTCTCGTCTCCACCAAAATAGGTAGCATAAATTCGATCTGTAGGCAGTTTATATACCTGCAAAGGGATGAGCAGCGGAACAGTTAAACCAATCAAGCAGAATAAAAACTTGTCAAATTTCATTATCCAATTTCAATACCATCTCCACTTCAATATAGAAATAACTTTCTTTCCTTACTCCCTCTTTCTGTATTCCAATAAAGAATGGATTCAGTGCTAAAAATCTTGTTTCTTTTTAACTCAAAGCGGAAAAATAAGAAATGAGTGTAAAGATGAAACTTTTCAAATGATTTGTTCAATTCAACCCCAAATATGTGTACAAAATCTCAATAGAGTAAACTCCTATAAATTAATCTCCTCTAAATTAATAACCTTTTTAAATTAATAAAAAATCCCGGTCCCGACTCGGGCCAATATAAAAAATTAATAAACCCCTCTATCGTAATAATTAATAATTTTTTTTGAAACTTAATGTCAAATTTTGGTACCGACTATCGCATAAATTAATAATTTCATAAAAATACAAAATATATTACATACAATATTCAAGAACTAAAAAAATACTTTAAGATGCTAGTTTGCACAAAGCCACCATATTTGATATTTTTGACTTTATCCTTAACCTTTTGAATTGTCCTTGAGAAGTTATTGTGATAACCTTCTTATTGTAGCCAAAAAGTTTCAACTAAATTTAACATTTCAACAGTATTACTTGCAATAAGATGTATTTGAAAATAGATTTTAAAAAGCTTACGAACTAAAGTGAGATTTTTAAGGAAATTAAATGTTATAAAGCTGCTGGAGGAGTTTGAAGGAGACGAAACATTAAACAAATACATTTTCTAAGACAAAATACCAATTCGCAAGGTAAAACCCTTTAATTTAATAACCCCTCTAAATTAATACTCAAGGGTGGGTCCCAAGAATATTAATTTAGAGGGGTTATACTGTAGTACAAAAATTTATACAACAAATTTACACTAAAAAAAATCTTAAGAGCCCCAAAAAACTTTTAAACCCCCAACAACAACTCCACTTCAATTCCCAAGCCCATTCAAAAGCCTCCTTGAAATAATCCCAAACGATTAGTTCCTCAGCATCTAAAAGAACGTGTGATGGTACATATCAATGACGGGGCTCGATCGGCAGTTGACATGGCCTTTCGATTCGAAGAAACTGATGAAGGTGTCGTGGACTTTGTTCGCGGGCCACTCCATCGGCGGTAATCATCGAAACCGGGCGACAGTGAACCCTAGCTGCTCTTGAGATGGGAGTGAAGAGGGAGCAAATCTAAGGAGAAGATAAGGCATAACAATGAACCCACTGTCTAATTCCGACAGAGCAATTGAAGACGGATAGACAAACAAATTTTATATAAGAGTCTCGAGAGAGAACATCTCTCTCTTCGCTCGATCATATTGCTTGACAGTGGAAACCAACCGAGTAGCATACCGAGCAGTGGGGTGAGAAAGAGAAAGAAAAAGACGAAAGAGGGTGGTGGAAGAAGGAGGAGGAGGAAGACACAGTAGGAAAAGTAGGAGGGGAGAGAGGAGGGCGGCAGCATCTCTCTTCCTCTCTCTCTCTCTCTCCCCCCTTTCCCTCCTCTCTCTCACGCAAGAAAATGAAGAAGATAGATGGACAAAAATTGTATATAAGTAAGGAAGAAAACCTCCATTCGATCGGTTTTGATTAAAATGAAACTAGAATTTGTAACCATACAAGCCAATAGAAACCCAATTTCTCAAACAGAGGTTATGGTTTTTTTTTTTTTAAGGAATGAAGCTTTAGATTTTATTAGATTTTGCATTGGTTACATGAAAAGATGCCTAACTGCTCTAAAAGAGAAGGTAAAGACTCGTACAACCACTGATCAAACAACTAGAGATTTAGACATCGACGACCGAGTCTGTGAGTAACTTTGTTGGTCAATCTACTTTCAAACTCCAACCTTGCTACTGTGTTGCCCTAAAGGAGGCTGCGAAACTCGTAGGTAACATGTATAGTTCTTTGCAGAGGCCTCGAGTCCTTGCTGCAAATTCAGTACACCAAGCATTTCGCATCACTAGCAATGATGCATGTCTTGCCACTAATGCTCGCAACTAGTCTCAAGCCAGGCAGGATCGCATTGGCCTTGACGAGTTCGAGATCAGTTGTAGTCACACGCGTGGCGGCGGCATGCGTTACTCGGCCCTTTGAGTCTCTACATACTGCAGCCGCACTTGCAGTCCTGACCTATACTGGCATCAATGTTGATCTTCAGCAAGCTTGGGGAGGTGGCACCCATCTCTACTGAGGGCCATTGGGAGGTAGTCTCAGGCACATTTCATACAACGCTTTCCGAGCACCGAGTGGTCAAATACGCTATGATTCTTGTTGCTTCAACTGAGAATGGGATTCCTTCGAAAACCCATTTATACTGATTCTTCCAAGTCTACCACATCAGCATAATACCATTCACAGAGATATCAACATCACCACCACCCACATTCAACCATCTCTCAATGACATAGTGGATATTCTCGGCAGCTCCGACATAGTACTCGCGAGGTGAGTTATACCAGAGACTTGCAACAGTCAGACAATGGAAGAGGAGGTGGAAAACTGTTTCAGGCTCGTTGTTGCAAAGGGAACATGTACTGTCTATGCCACGATTGACTCGCGCCCGCCAATCATTCATCATCAATTCATCATCCAAGCTCCTCTATATGAAATGCAAGACTTGAGGCTAAACATCTTTGCGTGCCCATAACTTCTATAAAGTGGAGGGGGCTGTAGAACTCTCATGAGAATTTAAGAATCTATCGGCAGAGTGGGCTCTGAATACTCCATGCTTTTTAAGTAACTAGATTGACATATTACTTTTCACGGGGTCGAATTGATTCAGGGGAGTATGAAGGAGAGCACTAGTTGTCTCGTTGTTGAGTATCCTCGTGATCAATCCATCATTCCACTTGTCATTTTGATTAATAGTAACTAAGTCTTTTGATGCTCCAGTTGGTTTTTAGATAGGCCATGGTAGTTGCAACTGAAAATCACCGAAGGGCTGAATAGGTGAAGTGCTAATCAATTGCAGAACTTAAAACTTTTACACTAAAACAAATATTTCAAAGAGTGAAGCCGAATTTCCGGTGAAGGGCTCTACAACTTCTCCTCAATATTTCTCTTTTATAATAGTTGAGGTGCATCAATAACTTTCTTGGATCAATACAAGTGTGAGCACAATATCAAGCATGTATATAGATGAGCAATAATAACAGTGTAAGATATAAATAAGAATAGAGTTGAGTTGAAGAGATAGTAAACATAAACACAATAATATATTTTTGAAGTTCGAGTTACTTGCTCTACGTTCTCGCGCCTTCACCGCGTGAAGAATTTTCTCTATCTTCACTAAGCAACTCCACAAAGGATATAACCCCTACACAAAAGGTGGGCACAAAGCCAATACACAAAGCAAATCACCTCTGCACAAGAGGAGGGCGGTAAGCAAATAAAGTGGTTTACAATACTTAATGATCACAAGAATCACAAATCAAAATCTCACACAACTTAGAATCCTATAAGGATAATTTTACAATGAGAGCTCAAGCTTGTAAGAAAACAAAGATTTTAAAAATGAAGCTCTATAGAAAATAATTGAGAAAGCTTTTATTAAGATATAGAGATTTGAAGAACAAAACTTGTGTTTCCCAAAGTTTTTTTTCTTTCAAAACTTTCCAGTCTTGAAATAAACACAAGAAAGATATGAATGTTAAGCCCAAAAGCTTGTTGTAAACTTTCTTGAAAATAGAAAAATAGTCACCTGAAAATTGAAATCTTTTAAAAGATCTTAGTGAAAACTCTCCCAAAATCTCATATATATAGGGCCAGAAAAAACTAACTATTGGGGGGTCAAACCATGCTAGAAATGTGCCGGTCGATCGATCGGGCGGTCGACCTCCAATGATAAAAAATTTAACTGTTGGGGTTGCCGGTCGGCCTGGCGATCAACCGCACCCAACACCCAGAGAGCAAAGCTCTCTAGACGTCGACCGAAAAATAACAGAGAGCACTGAGCCACTCTGCGGTCTACCGGTCGATCGACCGACGTGCACATCCATTTGACCGATGCACATCCGGTTGGCTGGTGGCCAGTCGACCGAACTCAGGCCCAAAACTATATTAATGTTATTTTAAACATCTTTTTCAATCCAATAAATTCTAATAAATTCTATAAAAATAAGATCATGAAATACAATATAGCACAAATATGTGTGATCAAAAATTACTACATATTGTAAACATGTGAACTATTTTTGAGAGAGAGAATTTCAATCTAAAAAATAAAATCGTATTTTCAAAACTAAACTTTAAAATGGAAATTTAGTTTTTTCAAGAACTTATATAAATCCAAAAATAAGATATTGAAACTCAATTGAAGTCCAATATGTATGGACAAAATCCAATACATATATAAAATGATCTAAACTTGTTTTTGATAATATATTTTTTAAAATGACTTTTTATAAAAACGAAACTTAAACTCATGAAATCAACTAATCAAAATAAGTTTCTAAAACACAATAGAAGCACCAATGTATATGAATGAAATTCAATATACATATAAACTAATGTAAACTTATTTTTGATGAAATCTATTCATGAAATCAAAAAAAGAACCAAAAACGGGTTAAACAAAAAACAAACTTTTGTGTGTGTAAGCTTGATCAATTAAAACTAATCTATTCTTTATAAATATTCTAAACTTGAAAACTCTAAAGTCTTCTATTTGAACTTTTTCACCATGTAGACTTGATCCAAACTTGGTCCCATAGAGCTCGACTCCATTTTGAGTGCTTGATATGTTTTTTAAGTTTGAGCTCTTGAATCACCATGTGTTAGCTCCAAATTTGACTTTGAGACTTTTAAGAAAGCTAAATACCAACTAAGATCTTTATCAATATCTAAAACTTAAACATTATAAGATCATTAGTATTATAACTACATGAGTTAGTCATCATCAAAACTACAGTGATATGCATTTGGGCCAACAGCAAAAACCTAGCAGTCTTCGAAGATACAAACTTTTCTTCCATTGGCAATAAACCATCATATATTATCAAGGAGGGTGGCCATGGTAGTTGCAACACCCAACAGCCATCGAAGATACAGACTTTTCTTCCATTGGCAATAAATCAGCATATATTATCAAGGAGGGTGGTGTTGCCTTTCTAATGCCACTCCAAAGAGCTGAACAGTGAACTTTGACTGTAAATCTGCAAATGTAGTCTTTGAAAAGTAATTCGCTTTGAGGTTCCTAACCCATAAGGTACCCGGATTATTGAGTAGACTCCACCCGAGTTTCAAGAATAAACTCTCATTAATTGTCATAACCTGCCTAAAACCAAGCCCGCCACTGGCCTTTGGTTTCTTGAGATGCTCCTAGCTTTTTAGAAATATGTGCCTATCACCTGGAATACATTCCCAATAGAATTTCCTCAAAGTTCCCTCCGTTTCGCCAAAAATAGCTTTTGGGAGAAGGCTAATGCCCATTTAGAATGTGGGATTAACCACAAGTTCCCGCATGAGAAAGTAGAGAACTCTTTCACCCTTTCAACTTTTGATGCATTTCTTGATGAGATATTTGGGGCTCGATAACAATCTACTGGTAGCAAATAAGGAAGCGCCAAGATAGCGGTCGTTCTTGTTCATGAGCTGGACTTCGAGCACATGTACAAGATTTTCCTTCACGCTAGCAGATAAATTATTAGTGAAGAAAATAGATGTCATGGAATAGTTAATCACCTGTCGCGATTAGCTGGAATAGATATCAAGGATCTGCTTTATAGTCTCCAGGTTGGCCAGGGAAGTTTCACCAAAGATCATGAGGTCATCCGAAAATATGAGGTATGAAACAAAAGGAGCGACCAGTTAATGTTCACGACCTTCAAGACCCCCATGCTCTCCCATCCGCAGAGGAGAGAGGACAAGACTTTCAAACAGATGATAAATAAGTAAGGAGAAAGGGGTATCCTGTTGGCCCAAAGTCTCATCACTCTAATTTTGATGATGATTAACTCATGTAGTTATTAGTACTAATGATCTTGTACTTATTTAGTTTCAGATATTTGATTAAGATCTTAGTTGTGTTTAGCTTCAACAAAAGATTTGAAGTCAAGTTTTAAAGCTAACACGTGTTGATTCAAGAGCTCGCACATCAAGATCGCATCTAGCACTTGGAGTCAAGCTCTTTGGATCGTGTTTGAATCGAGTCAGCTTGGAGAACGAGTTCTATAAGAAGACTTCAGTTTGTGTTTAGTTTAGTTGTGTTTAAATCTTGTGTAAAGATAGACTAGTGTTAATATGCTCAAGTTCACACACACACACAAGTTCAATATGTTTGATTTTTGGTTTAACCGATTTTTGGACTTCGAATATACATATATATGGTTTTTATGAATAGATAGAATCAAACAAGTTTACATGGTTTAATATATATTAGATTTCAATTATATACATATATGCTTTATATATTTAGAAAAACTTATTTGATAATCCTATTCATGTGTTTAGAGCTTTGTAATTAACAAAAGCTATTTTGGTTTTCATGTCAAAAACATAGATATATCACTTACATGTGTATTGGACTTTATCTATACACAATATGCTTCAAATGTGCTTTAATATCATATTTTATATTTATACAAGTTTTGAAAAAATCGGATTTCCATTTCAAAGTTTGTTTTTTGAAAAATACCAATTTTGTGTTTAAGCCTAAATTCCATATCACAAAAATGGTTCAGATAGTTAGTAATATGTGTTGATTTTTCGTCACACATATTTTTTCTTCAAATATTTAATAAGAACTGATTTTTGTGAAATTTATGGGATTTTATAGAAGTTAAAATGACTAAGTTTCATAACCTTTAATCCTTGACAGATCCTGCTGGCAGTCGACCGAACGGTCGATCGGACCAGAAGTCAGTCGACCGGACGGTCGACCGATGTGCACGAGGACGTGCACAAGGCCAGCCTAGAAGGCGGTCGACCTGGCGGTCGACCGACTGTAACTACCCAACTCTCAGGTAGTGCCGGTCGATCAGGCGGTCGACCGGAGGGCCAACGGTCAGAAATATGATAGTTGGACGGTCAACTGACCAGTCGACCGAAAGGTCAATTTTGACCTTTTTGGCTGCCAACGGCTATATTTTTGAGAAGCTATAAATGGGAATTCTCTTGGGCTATTATCTACAAGATTTTCAAGAGCCTTTCTTCTCATCTTTTCAAGTGTTTAGCGGCAAGTTTTAAAAGAGTTTTTGTGCCAAAAAAGTTATATCTTTTATTTGTTTTAAAATGTTAGAAAAATCAAAGAAAAGAGAGTCTTTGGGAAATTAGTTTTGATCTTTCTTTATAAATCTATTTGGTGTTTTTCCCAAGTGTTTTTCTTTGTTATTTTCTTTCCAAACACTTTATTTTCTCTTGCTTAAGCTATCATATCTAATCCCATCTATAGTCTATTGTGATCACCAAGTATTGTTTGTAGTCTATTGTGATCACCAAGTTTGTAATCTCTTCTTTCCTTTGACTTTGTGCCCTACCCCTCTTGTGTAGAGGTGACGGTGTTTGAGTTTTGGCTTTGTGCCTTGTCCCTCTTGTGTAGAGGTGATTTCGGTTGAGTTTTGGCTCTCTACCTATCCCTCTTGTGTAGAGGTGATTGTGATTGAGCTTTGACTTTGTGCCTTATCCCTCTTGTGTAGAGGTGATTGTGTTTTGGCTTTGTGCCTATCCCTCTTGTGTAGAGGTGATTGTGTTTTGACTTTGTGCTTAACCCTCTTGTGTAGAGGTGATCGTGTTTGAGAGAGGAGTAGTGTACTCCAAGTGTAGAGTTGTAATTCCTTGGTGAAGGTCCTTTTATGGAAGGTCCTGTGTGGACATAGTGAAAATCCTTCCGTGTGAAGGCGGGACGTAGAGCAGTACTCAAACCTCGAAACATATCTTATTGTTTGCATTTGATCCACTATCTTTAAACTCTATCTCTTTTATATTTTGCATTACTTTATGTTGTTCATATCATATACATGCTTGGTATTGGTTGTGTGCCCATACTTGTGTTGAACCAAGAGAACTTCATATAGCACCTCAACTCTTAATTTAGAGGAATCTCGAGGAGATAGTGCAGAGCCCTTCACGAAAAATTCTCTTTGGTTACACATAATGTGTTGTAATTGAGCTTTAATTCCACGTCATTTGTCATTAGATTAGCCAGTACACCTCTTCACCTCCCTCTAGGTGTATTTCACATCCTTGGCAAAGGCCGCTCCTCGGGAAGAAAAAACTTTCTACCTCCCTATTCATGATCACCCTGATATGGAATGTGCAGATATAAGCTTTAACAAGGTTGATGAACTGTTGAGTGAGACCCAGTAACTTGAGAGCCTGTAAGAGGAATGACCCCACTACCCTGTCGTAAGCCTTGGACATGTCTCCCTTAAATGAGAAGTAATTAGATTTCCTTCTAGCCCCCATGGAATGAGTCAGTTCCTAAGCCACAATGAAGTTGTCTAGGATCTGCATGCCGGGGACAAAATAGCCTGATGGTAGAGACTACTGAATCGAGGAGCGAGTGAAGTCTGTTGGTTAGGATATTGGCGACCACTTTACATATAACATTGCACAAGGCAATAGGCTTGTAATCTCGGGGATTTGGCACTCCATCTATTTCGGATAAGAACAAGGTTAGAATCATTAACTCCGTTCTTAAAGTTGCCAGAGATAAAAAAAATCTGAATCAGATCCACCACCTCACCTTGATAGTGACCCATCCTTACTGAAAGAATAGCGAGGGATTCCATCTGGTCCGGAGCCTTCGATGGCCCTATGTAACGGTCCCAAATTTCATTACCTTAATCCTTCGTGAATCCGCAATTTAGGAAAATTATTTTCTTACCATATAAAGTTCAAAATTTCGGCAGCATCTCCCTTATATTTTATCATTTGCTCATAATACAACATATATGTAAATCAGCCCACACAGCTTATCTCAATCCAAATACATTATATATCAACTAAACAATCACCCACGCAACATAATAATATTTCGACTTGACATCGCCTACTTATCCATGTATCACATCCTAACAATCACAATATAATGAACTCGAGAATACACTTCTCGGCTTTATAATACAACACAAAAGACTATCTATAACTCCAACTCAAAATAACCATAACTAAACTCTTATCTCCATACAATACATGTATCAGGCTATCCATCTTACAATAATAACACTTGCTATAAGTACACATCAAAAAGAATTATGAACACATACAACAAGAACTAAATTACATCCTCAATACATTCAATATTAGCAAAATTCCTAACAAAATGTATAAACCTAAAGTTGGTCCTCCGTCATGCCGCAACCTGAAAATATAAAACTGAGAGGGGGATAGCTCAGTGAGTAGAGATAGAAGAAAATCAAAGAATGGTGAATATAATCAATAATAAGCATGATTTTTCGAGTATTCAGACAGATTTGGATGAAAAAGAGAAACAGAAAATCAATAACATATGATGGAACAATTGGGGCTCCATAAGCTTCGGGACGGTCTGACTCTTTTGGTCACTGATTCATTTTAACATTCCTCGTATTCTATGTCACATGTTATAGGGTCTATAGATTCAGTAAAATATTAGCTCAGCTATTATAATGTATTATCAAATTCTTCTTATGTATTTACAGGACATATCACATATGTATTTCATATATCATGCACGGGTTCACCAATCGCACTCCCACTATCTTAAATATAATTTATACATTCAGATAACACATGTATCACAAAATATACTTTTATATCATATAATCGTATCACGCTTCACAATATCACATCACACTTCACAACATTCACATGTCATATTTAGTGAGATATATATTATACATTATTCATATGCATATGAAATTCACACATGAAGTGTGAAAATTCTCCGTTTTCTCCCTCCTACCGGCTCCTGCCCGACCCCTTCCTCCTTATATAAAGATATATAACACAATAACACTATCTTCCCCTCCTACCGGCTCCCGCCCGTCCCTTTCTCCTATGTGTGTGTGTGTGTGTATAAATATCATATAACATTAACACCGCCTTTTCCTTCCTATCGGCCCCGCCCTGCCCCTTCATCTTATATACATGTGTGTGTATATATAATGCCATAATACTGTCTTTTCCTCCTACCAGCTCCCGTCCGACCCCTTCCTCCAATGTGCATGAATACAAAAGACATATTTATATTTACACGCAAATAACAACTAATGTAGCAATGATATGAATATCAATTAAACATTATGGTTTGCTTTCCCGCTCATCAATTCCATTACCAAAGAATTTCATGTGATTCATTGTATGTGTATACGTATACCCAGATAATAATCAATTCATCATATTATAACAATTTGACCTGTTATTATAATTTGATTCTCAGCTTATCACTTCTATTATTGGAGAATGTATGTAGCTCACTGTATATGCGTATGCAAATATAAGTTACAATTAACACTGTAGTGGTCTACTCATCCCATGGCCTATGGGGGTTTTCACCCTGACGGTGACCCTTCGGGAATCTCCTGAAAGATGGAGACCCGCCGACGTCGATCCCTCGGAGCTAGCGATTTTACATATACATTGCATATTTTATATCACATGTGTCACATTTCTGCATTTATTTTATAATAAAATTTTGCTATTTGATGTATTTTCATGTCTAGTAGCATGCAGGGTAATAAAGAAAGAAAAAAGAGAGATTGACAGATTTATCAAATTAAATCTAAAAGTTTAAAAGAAAGGGAATCAATTCAAATCCAAAGGTTACAAAAATCATTTTATCTGAAAATTGGATATACCAGATAAGATAATATTATCAAATTTCAAGGGAAAAATGGATTGTTTGAAGACCCTATCGGTGTCGCTGAGGATAAAGAGATAGATCGTCAAAATCAAGGCAGATATTCAAAATCAAAAAAGATAAAAGGATAGAAGATGAATCAACAAACAACTAGCTCCCAGATCCTGGCCCTATAGCCAGGATAATGCAGCAAAAACGCGACAAAAGTGGCATTTTCTCGGCGTTTTATTTGAATATGGTGTAGCGACAGCTCCCCTATCTTCGTACATTTATCCTCGTCCTAATTCTCCTATAAATACCTGCATACCCCGAAGGCATAGAGGGCACGACTCCAGGGAGAACTCCGAAGAGAATTTTAGGGTTAGGATTCTTCTTTTCCAAATGTTTATTGTAGTTTTCAATTTGAGAGAAAGAATTGTAAAGAGAAGACAGAGTGTTGTAATTGATGGTGACAGCTCAATAAAGATTATGCTGTTCTTTTCAATTTACCTCTTTTTATTTTTACTTACTTTAAGTGCTTTATTTACTTTCATCTGCTTTATACCTTCTTTTTAATCATGCCTTCTTTATAACTTGGATTAGGAAGAGTTTCATGACAAAAAAGAGAGAAAGAATTATATTTAGAGTGACACTAGATATACTCTTCCTTAAAAATAGTTATATTGAGAGTGACAGCTAACGAAGCTATCCCACTTCTCTTCATCGTTACTCAACTTAATTGATCGCTTGCTTTCCTTTAATTACTCCAAGGTATGTTCTTTCTTTTTTTATTTATTTGATTTCTTTTTAACTTAGTAATCAAAACGCCAATATCATCTTCTTCTTCTTCATTCTACTTTCCTTGTAATTTAGTTTAATGTTTCCTCCTCTTTTCTTTTAAAACAAAGAAGATCTTTAATCGGCATAGTAACTTAGGAAGAAGACTTATGCAACACTTCCATCACTGTCCCTCCCTGCGGATCACGACCCGTTAGCCCTAGGTTATATGGTAGAATTGAGGACCTAGCACTGTTCAAAATTTTTATATTTTTCTGTGCAGGTTCAACTCGATCAGCCAGCCTATAATGAGATATAACCTGATGGTCATCCGAGCAGATCTGGCCTATATGAGTCTTTACACTGACGATGACTCTTCAGAGAGTCTCCTGAAAGATGGAGGCTCGCCTATGTGGGATGCTCAGAGCTAGCATGTAATGGAGTATACCCTGATGGACACCTGAGCAGGTAAACAACGTATACGGATCTTAACCCTGACGATAACTCTTCAGGGAGTTTCCTGAAAGATCAAGGCTCGCCCACATGAACCACTCGGAGTCAGCTTATAAGGGGACCTACCTCGATGGTCCCCAGAGCGAGTCAACGATCTATCTCGGACCAACATGACAACACAACTTCGAAGCTGGGGCTCCCCCCACTCAGGTAAATATTCGTAGTTATCATTGGGGAACGAATCCCATTTGGGAATCATATTCCAAATCATTCCAAACGCTTCAAAATCAAAACAACACCTCGAGCAGACGCAACAACAAGTCAAATCCTAAACAAGGCAAGATCTAAACAATATATGTATTAAAAATTATCTATTTTATTATAGATTTTTTTCGATTACATCCATCCAAGTAAAAAGGATGGATACATCTAACAAGAGTGATGCAAGTACAAATTTTGATTTTGTATGAATGTGTACTTCCTTAGAGAAAATGTAGAGGTGCTCATTGTCGCATCCTCAGCTACGTCTTGGTGATTACTCCTAAGCAAACAATCCACCAAGGCCGGATGAGCGATAAAACTGAGAACTTTCAGGAAGCCACCAACAAGGGAAACCGTGCCCTGAACCGCAGACTAAAGCCTACAAGGCGAGGAGAATACTGATGCCAAGACCGTAATCCCGAAGATGAACTCAGGAGTCGAGGGATCCAAGACATCAACATCTGGTGAGAGCATTGATGACTAGCCATAGGTATCGGAACCGTCATCAGATGCCCTTATGCTACTGTCACGCCCCGCTTCCCAAAATACGTTGAAGCGGAGACGCGACGAGAGTCGGCGATGTATATATGCGAGGTGAATACCCCATATATACACGCTAAGCTTAAAATAACATGGACAAATTATATAAATTAACAATAAAGGTAATAAAATCACTGCAGTATAACATATAAATCCTACACATGATTATATTATTCTGCGAACAAATCAATAGAATAATATAGAGTCCAAGCTATAGAGAATTAATAGAAATCAACTTGATATAAAGAAGACATGAACTGTACCAAAGAATCCGGTGATCGAGTAAAAGAGACTCCGTACTTCTCATATGCTTGTGATCCTCTCCAAATACCTGATCAGCAAAATGTAACAACCATATACTTGAATGTGCAAATCTAGGGAGTCAGAACTCCAAATGAGTGTAAAAATAAAGGAGAAGGTGTATGTGCATATTATGTGATGAATTACAATATAAAAATAAAGCAATGAGATCAAATAACGCAATAACATATGTGGACGGACAGTAATAAAGGTAATCAGTAATAGAATCGGATGTCCAATCAGGTCATATGTATCATCGGGTGTCCAACAAAGTATACATGCATAAGGTAAACACAATCAATCACAGTACATTATAGACAGTTTATTATTATTTATTATGTTAGTGAATACCAATTGCCACATGCAGTAGACGCATCTCATACCACACCTATTATACATGTCAATCGGGATCTTATATTTATTGAAACTGATTGGCTGGAGATATTGTCTGTGTTTTAAGTGGGTCCTGTACATACCCGGGACCACGGCCCAGACTCCCAGCACTGAACCAGGCCCTACCGTAAGGTAGTCATATAACATGTATAATAAGTCAGGTAACATGTATAACATGCATAAATAGGAACAGGAACAGGACAGGATATCAATCACCCCACGGGAACCCTGCAGTGGAACCCTCTTTCAGTTGCGCAACCTATATTCTAGGTCCACCCAAAATACAAACGTTTTCTTCTCTATCAATTTTTTCAATCTCAGTGTAAGTTGTTTAATAATCATGTTATTATATTATCAAGATTATTTAATGTACATTTTACCTAAATCACTAGGATATCATCAGTGATGGCAACGGTAACAACATCCACAGTGTGATCAGGATACTAGTATAACAGGATATGTAGCAAGTATAATAGGAGGGTGTTGTCACCTTGTAACAATATTTTTCCAACAACTATGTTAACATGGACAATATAGTTATCTGGTAGATGTCATGTATAATCAGTCAAGTTTTTCAAGTGGTATTATGATGTTCAGGATGAGTAATGATATGCAGGCATCAACTGAATAATTGAGGGCAAAATATTCAATCACTTGTATAAATATTTAAATCATGAAAATTTATAACTTTCAATATATTTACATGCTAGGAATTTAAGTAGGTAATTTAAAGAACTAAACTTTAACTAAATAAGTTACATATTAATTTAATCCACCACAATGGTACACAATTAATATAAAATATTCAGGCTTATCAAATATGTTAAAAGATAATTGGTGAAGGCAAATATAAATTATAATATTGGTATTCCATCATAGTTGATAACCTAGAACTCTGAGAGAAATCAAAGATGCAGGCCATAACATCAACCCCATAGAGCAATGCCTTTGAGAGGCATTAATCAGTTTTTGCAGACGTATTAGTGCTAGGGGTTAGAAAAAAACCCTAGTGTCCTCCAAATAGAATTTTGACAGCTGTTACCCGCAAAAAGGAGACAAAATCATGCTTTTAACCATCATGTGGGATGGTTTTATATTTGTGAGCTTTAATATTTCTTCTACTAATAATTTCGATGAGGTATATACTGCATGCCAGTTAAAATAACCTAGGAAGTAGAAAGTAGCAATGTTATACATGCGCATATAAGGATCTGATGAGTTTACATTACCTTGAATGACAAAAGGCAAGCCTCAATCACATTTTCCTCGTATAATAATTTCCTCTCAAGTACTTGTTTAAAATAAAGTGACTGGATTTTTTTAGAATTAAAAAGCAAATACCCAAGAGATTATAGAAATTGTGGGCTACATAGAGCTGGGTTCGGTTCATGTGTGTGAGCCACACACACATACAATAAGAGGACCAATCTGGCGTTGACACGTGGATTGAAACTCTCATAATATGTTATAATATGTATGTTAGGCCCACACACATAACATATTATAAAAAGATCAATACACGTGTCAATGCATGATTGGTCTTCTTATTGTATGTGTGTGTGGCTCACACACATGAACCGAACTAGCAGACGTTCTCTCAACAGTCAGTTGTTAAGGCCTTGCTAGGAATTATCTTGTAGCCCAGAAGATAAGCTGTTATATTAGGTTTTAGTTCCTTTTGAATTGCACAAGCTTTGTGCGGATTAAATTGTCTGGAACACCCTTTATCCACTCGTTTATCTCAAAAAATAAAGAAAGCAGGTTTCCTTATTGGCATCTTCCTTTTTAGTTCTATGGTTAGCTTCACTCCTTCCTTAGCAGCCTTGGGTATTGGGTGATGGGCGTGTTTGGTTGCAAGGAAGTGGGCGGAAGTAAGGAAATGTGGAAGTATAATTGCTCACTTCCCTATCGATCCAAACACCAGAAAAGGAAAATGAGAAATCCATTTCTCTTTTCTCTTTCCTTTTTACACAATTACTTTCTCACTTTTAGGATGCTACAGTTAATTTGTAATCATGTAAATCTCATTTGTAATAAGTTGTAGTTCAAAACAGTTAATTTTGTGGTCATGTAAATCTCACTTGCATTCTAATTACAATCTAATTTTTATTTTTCTTGATTAATTTTTATTTTAATATTATTTTACGGTCAACTTTGTGGTCAACTTTTTCACTTTCACTTTCACATTACCATCCAAACACCAGAAAATACATAACATTTTTCAAATCATACTTCCCAATAACATCTAAACACCGAAAAGCTCACTAACCAATTCTCAAGTTTCAATGAGAACTATTACTATTTTCTCACTTTCACCCCTAACCAAGCAACCCCGATATAGCAAAATGCCAAGGGGCAGGATGAACTTGAATAGCATGAGAGTCCCATCAAACTATTTACCACTTATTTCTATCTGAAAGTGGGATTATTGATGCAGTGACAAGCAGTAGCACTAACATGGAATATCTAGGATGGGTAGTATGTGAAGGGTGTTATGAAACGTGGTTGCCTACCTTTACTATGCACCATTAATGAGTTTACTATACGCTGATACAAGCGATGACGCAAGCGTGCACTATGCGCTGAGGCAAGCGATGACGCAAGCATGCATAGTGACTGCATAGTACCCCAAAGTTTTTCTATAAATATGCCCTTCCTGATTCATTTCAATGTACACACTTCAGAAATCAATAAGAATTTCTACTTCTACTCTGTTTCTAGAATTCTCTGTTTTGGTGTTATATTTCTCAGAGTTTTACAACACGTTATCAGCACGATCACTCTAATCTATCCCCAGCCTCTACCTCCGTCAGCTCAAGGAAAAAGTCTACCACGTCAAGCCTCTGCCTCCATTAGCTTAAAGTAAAAGTCTTCCCATGAGCCTCTGCTTTCATTGCTCAAGGAAAAGTCCTATCACAAGTCCTATCCTCTACCTCTACTATCTCAAGGTAAAGAATGGCAAGTTACTATACTTATAATATTCGTATAACACCACTACTATAATGAAAGGAGGCTCTGCCACCTATTTATAGTAATGTGATGTGATTACGAAAAACTGGATTATTATATTAATTATATTCATATAACACCACTACTATAATGAAAGGAGGCTCTGCCACCTATTTATAGTAAAGTGATGTGATTGTGATATCTTTACTAACCTCTAATTTGATGCTTGCGTGGATTAAACCCCAAGCTTCCAATATTGTATATTTTATTATTCTGCTATTATATCTGAACAAACACCCACTGAAAGATTTACCGAGTAGCGTGGTGTGCCAATATTTATTTCAATAATTATTGCTTTATTAATTATGCCTGCAAAACACCCACCAAGTAGAGTGGCGTGCATATATTATAACTCATAAATATATATATATAGTACAATGCATTTATTTTATCATTTTCTTAATTACAATATTTAATTGTATAAAATCAAATTGATTTTCTCTCTCCCCCAACGGCTATAATCCCCCAACGGCTATAAACCCCAACGGCTATAAACGGCTAGTTTTCATCCTATAAATTGGTGAATTCTAAACCACATAACTCACTCAATCTCTCTCTTCATTCTCAAAATTTTCATCATCTCTGGAAGCTTTGTGTTCGAGTTTTTCGTAAGATGCTTAGTCTATTTCTGAAATTTATTATTGTCGTCATCATCATCAATACTTCTATCGTTTTTCTTGGAGATATGGATCCAAGTGAATTTTGCCCTTACCTTTTTATTTTAATTTTTACCTTCCCTCTTTTGCTTGTAGCTATTATGATTGACATGTAAGTTTTTCTAAAATGTTGTGATTCTAATTATTTTTATATTTTGTTATAGTTATCACCATGTCAAACTTTGCAAAGCTTGAGTTCATTCCACTTGATATCACGGGAAGGAATTATATGTCTTGGGTTATTGATATTGAGATGCATCTCGAGTCAATGGGTCTCACTGAAACTATTAAAGAAATAAATTCTACGTCATTGCAAGATAAGGCAAAGGCGACGATCTTTATCCGCAGACATCTTGACGAAGTTTAAAATGTAAATATCTCACTGTAAGAGACCCAAGTGTCTTATGAAAAAATCTCAAAGAAAGAATTGATCACCAAAAGGAAGTTGTGCTCCCTGCCACCCATGATGAATGGAATGCTTTGCGCTTCCAAGATTTTAAGAAAGTTAGCGATTATAACTCTGCAATGTTCAGAATAATATCCCAATTGAAATTCTGTGGGGAAGATATCACAGATGAAGAAATGTTGGAGAAGACTTACTCCACATTTCATGCATCTAATATAACACTACAATAACAATATAAGTTGCGTGGTTTTAAGAAATATTCTGAACTAATTTCATCTCTTCTTGTGGCAAGAAAAATAATGAGCTTTTGATCAAAAATCATCAATCTCGTCCTACTGGTTCAGCAGCATTTCAAGAAGCAAATGCTGCATTTTCTAAAAATTATGGACGAGAATATAATTATGGTCGTGGCCGTGGACGTGGCCGTGGACGCGGACGCGGTCGAAGAATTTTTTACGACCCTTCACAGAATAACGCGATCCACAAGAAGCATCATGTAGAAAGATATGATAAAAGAAAAGATATTCGTGAAAGTTCTCTTCAGAATCCTGAAGATTCCTGTTATAAATGTGGCTCCAAGGATACTGGTTTAGAGTGTGCCGAACACCGGAGCACCTTTGCAAGCTTTACAAAGTATCCTTGAAAGGAAAAGAGAAAGAAGTGAATTTCACTGAACATGATGATCCTATGGATGATTCAACTCATCTTGATGCTTCAGATTTTACTGATACTTTATTGATCTTCCAACCCATCATGACAATGGTGATAATTAGACATATGATTGTGTATTATTATATTTTGTTATTTGTAATTTTCAAATTTATCTTTGAATGAAATATTTCACTTATAATAATATGTTTCAAATTTTATTCTCACCAATTATTTATTTTGCATGAAGCTTGATATGGATTATTCTAATGATGAATGGTTAAGCTTGAACCTACACAAAAAATATAGTATTTCAGAACTTAAGAAGAGAGATGTTCAAGTGCTCAATTCTACCGCAATAGCAAGTGGCTATGCGGGTCGTGATCCACAAGGAAGGTTAGCGATAGAAGCGTTCAAGGTTTGTATTGAAATTTTTGTGAAGAAAAACGAAGGTTCTTCTTTATTTAAAAAATGGAAATGAAAAAGAGTTAGGTTAAGTTAGAAAGAAAGCGATAGATGGAGAAGGTGGAGAAAAATGGAGAATGATTATTTACAAAGAAAATGAAAAAGGAGTGATGAAAGAAATCGTGTTGGTGATCTAAACTAAGAAATAAAAGAAAAGAAAGAAGATTAAAGAAGTACTTACCTAGTTTGGTTGATGACTTACCTAGAACCCTTGCATGTTCTACCTTACTTCGGAGGCGTTCAACGCATAAGCCATAGGATCGAGCTCAGTCCCCACTCGCGTTATATCATCAAGACGAATATGAATGAAGTGATACAGAGTCTTGAGGAGGAGAACATCATCATGAATTATCGTTGGCACTCACACAAATATTGTTATACTTATGCTTCTGGATTCACTTGCATGCTCATCAAAACCAAAAGAGGTAAAATAGAAAGAAGAAAAAGAAACAAAAGTAAAGAGACGAACATAAAAAATAATTACCTTTTATTGCTTGCAAAAACGATGGAAGAAAGGAGGATGGTACATCGGTGTCACTCTCAACATAAGCCTCTCTCTTACTTACATGAATTTCAATCTAACCTAAGCTTACATACAAATTAAAATTACATAAAAAGAAAACAAAAACCTATACTACAAAGAGTGAAAAACTGGACTAATTCCTATCTCTGCATGGTCGTCCCCTGGAGGCTCTGAAAATCCCAGTATTTATAGGCAAAACCTAACCTACAGGATCCTATGAAGATAGGGGGAGCAAACGCTCCCCCTAACTCTCCAACAGAGCCGCGGAAACGCGACTTTGGCCGCGTTTCCGCGGCCAGGTGTGGCCAGGTGACCACACCCTGTTGGTGGAGTGTTTGGTACGGAGAAGAGGCGTTCGGTGTAAAATTTCCTTGAATCAATTGAAAGATTACAACAAACTTATACTCTGACTACAAAGGAGGGGAGATGTTGAGTCTTGAATCTCCCCTTTGTTTAGTACTGGGTTCTTCAAGTGGCGGTGGAAAGTGAATCTTATTTTCCGTTGACCGGGTGAACGTCGAGAACTTCTGGGGATCCTCTCTTCGGATGGTGGACGGAGTAGCACAGCTCTGTCGACCAAGAGATTGTAGGTAAAGATTAACTTGTACGCAGCAAGTTATCTGAAGGGTTGGACTCTCTCTCTCTAAGGGAGTTCTAAAGTCAAGCTCTTTTCTCTCAGAGTTCTTCTCTTCTAAAAAATCCGACCCCTTCTCCATAGCAACGAGGCTATTTATAGGGGTTTCAGGAGCGTACGTGCCTCCTAAAAACACTCCATAATGGGGGCTAACTTTTCCCGTTATGTGGGCCGTGATTGGCCCCATAATCGGGACGGTTACAACTGAGGCACGGGTTTCGACCCACGTGCCTTGGAGCTGCTGAGACGCGGGTTTCGACCCACGCGCCTTGATGCGGCTGAGACGCGGGTTTCGACCCTCACGCCTTGGTGCGGCTGAGACGCGGGTTTCGACCCTCGCGCCTTGGTGCGGCCGAGACGCGGGTTTCGGCCCTCGCGCCTTGGTGCGGCTGAGACGCGGGTTTCGACCCTCGCGCCTTGGTGCTGCAGTGCTGGCTGAGACTAGCCCTGCATCTGGAGTTTGGGACTCTACTTTTGACGACTTGTCTTTAATGATTTTTAGACAGCCTACAGAACCCCCTCCAAAGTTTTCGATATTCCGCAGTTGGCTGGACGGATTTCGAAATACTTTGGACTTTAGCTGAATTCGCCCTTCTCATGGTTGGACTGACAATGCTCTGAGCTTGATCTTGTCTGGACTATGGTCTTCGTGAGTGTACTGTGAAACTCTTTGAAGCCGCCAAAACTGATCGCGTGTAGTGTCTAGATACACAGTCTAAACCTCCCCGATGCTTTAAGTTTGTCGTTGGTGTACTTTAAACCAGAGGTGGGCAGTCGTCTACTTGTGCCAGTGTGCTTTTGAACTGAATTGCAGAAGCAAGGACTACGTGTCAGTTCCGTGGACGTAGGGATGATACTGCTTTTGGGATGACAACGCGACTGTTACTCCATGAGGTAGACGCAATTTTGGCTGAGTTGAACAGGTGCGTCCATCGAAGGGACGCGTCTCTTGGGATGAAGACGTGACCATTGGATGCGAATCTGTGTCATGAGTATGCTGCCATGTGTCCCGTAGAATTGAGGGGACATCTACTTTTTGGCCTGCGAACTTCACGCTGCATTTAATACGTTGTCCACGCGTCAGGCGGTAATTGGGCGTCGAGCCAAGCGCCGCGTATCTTTGCGAATCACTGTGTCTATAAAAGGAAACAGTCTTTCAAGAGTCATCATTAAACTCTTCTTCGTCTTCGTGTGCATCCGTTAGGGTTTTGAGAAAGGAGCTTCCTTTGTCCTCTTTTCCTTCATCTAACATTAGATCTTTGATTCGCAATGACACCAAAGGCCAAGCAAACTGCTTCATCTTCACGGGCGGTCGTCGCTGAGACTCAAAAGGGTGGTTCCTCCATGCAGGAAGCCCCTATTTCAGGTATAAAGCCCTTGGACTTGACTTCCACCATTGAAAGGGTTTATAGAGTTCTTTGAACTCTTGGACTCCTTTCTTAAAATTGACCCGCCAGCGCGGGTTCGAGCCCATGTTTGATCTTCAGACGCGGCCCTTGAGTTGATAAACGAAATGCAGGTTTGATCTGCTTGAAACTGCGTCTGCTTGTTGAACACAGGGCCCTAGTAAGCCTTGCGTTTTGGATTCAACACTTAGAATGTTTCTAAGTATGAAAGGTTCGGACGTAGATTTCTTATGACTCTTGCGTCTTGTGAAACCAGACGTTGGTCTTCATGAATCTTGCGTCTGAGTCCAAGTACTTAGAGATTTTTCATAAGTCTCGGATTTTTAAAACGCGGGCTCCAGGCTAGCCTCGCGATCTTCGGGTTTGGACGCAGATTTTGATGATTGCCGCGTCTGAGTTTACTTCTGCGTTTGAGTAGTGAATACTTGATCATTTCCTTTCAGATTTCTGATCAAATGTCGTTTCCTTTCTGCAGTGCATATTCCGCTGATCCTTTCTCCAAGAAGTGTCACTTCGGGCACGTAGGTGGTGCTGACCGCAACTTAACCTTTGTGTTGCAAAGGACTGCTCCTGTGACTGTTGATAAGCCGAAGGGGCGAAGAGAGAGGCTCTCCAAAGTCGACATGACGATACTCCGGGAACTGATGACTGACGCAGAATTTAAGACGGATTCGCGCATTCCATTAAAGAAACCTGTCTTTTTCTTCGGCGATAATATTGGCGAGGGTGGTTACGTCTTGCATGATGGCGACTACAAGTGGCTTCGCCAGATAGGGGATAGGAAATTCTTTCTTCCAAATATGGAGAGAATGTATCCCCTATCCTACCTTTAGCACATGTCTGTCCCTCAGACAATGGAATGGGATCTTGCCCGATCTGTTCCCAGTGTCTCTCTTGGCATACTGGGCGCTAGGAAGGTGCACTCGGGTGGACACGGGAGGGAGATCTTTGGTTTATTTCCTGGATTATTCAGGTCCGATTACCCAGTAGGAGAAACCCCCCAGCTCAGCACTACCTTTATTAATCAATTTATGAAGGTAGGGGGTGATTTTCCCACTGACTTTCGCCCGCTCGGGTGGGTTCATTCCACTGACAAGTATTGGTGGGACAAGATGGTGAGCTTTGTTCTCGCTGAACTTGGAGGCCTGTTGGACCAGGTAGGACTGTACCAAGCGGTCAGGGCTGTGCAATATGGCATCCCACAGAATTCCCAAAATTTCTTTGGGATCCTGGAGCACTACGACCCTTCGACGGGGACATTCTTCACCCCGGTTGGAGAAATGGGGCTTGCCCTGCATGAATTATATGAAGTCTCAGGGTTGGTAATGGGAGATGCTCCTTACGAGGAATACGTCCCCACCTCTGAGGAGCTTTATCTCTTGAAGAAAGAGTGCCCTCGTGTATATGAGACCTACTGGAAGGTGCTGTGCCATTTCCACATCTGCGGCCAAATAACTTCCTGGAGGGCTAGGGGAGTTAAGCAGCTGTCTTGGGCGAGCTACTTATTTAATGGCATCACTGAGAAAGATCGCTCAGTGACCAGTCTGGCTCCCAGCTCTGACGAAGAAATCGCCGAGAGGATCGACGCCTCTGTGAGTTCTTATACCACAGAGTCGAACGAAGACACTTTCAAACCTGACACGGTTTTTGAAAGTTTTCATCACCAGGCCCAGATTCCCATTTCTAACCGGGCACTGCTGGCAGGTTTCCTCATGCTGTGGTTGAAGCACTGAGTAGTGCCGACACTGCCGCATGAGGTGATTGTTGCCGACGTGGTGTATCCGGCGGTGCTGCTGGCCTATGGTAGGTCCATAGCTCTCCTTTCGGCAATGGTGGCCGGTATCCAAAGTGTGTTGCGGGCCCTGACTCAGAGCCTGTGCAGGGTGGAGGCCATCGTGGACTCTCAAGGTAAACCGGAGGTCGATTCAGAGGGAAGGCCAAGAGTGAAGACCCCTAACCCTCGGATCGAGCTTCCTTACACGTACTTAATGGCTTGGTACGTGATGCACTGCCCCTCACTGATGACGCCAGTGTCTCGATGCGAAGGGTTTGTCCCTTTTGTGCAGCGGCTGGAGAGTTCGAGCTGGTGCAACAACTATATGTTCTACGTCCGGAAGTGTATTCTGAACGCTTCAAATTATCATCTAACTGTTGCTTCCCCGAGATTACAGATGCTGCTTATGGGGATAAGTTCGCCGACATTGTGGGTCCGGACGACTTCACGAGGCTGCCGTCGGGAGTCTTTTGGTGGCTCATCAATATCCGGCCCGGGTATCTGCTCTTTCGGCAGGGGAACTCGTGCACGATCGAGCCTTATATGCCGAATCATTTCGCCCGACAGTTCGTTTATGACCAACTATATGTCGGTAACCCTACGCTCAGCTTGCCTTCAGTGGAAATCTGTTTGAAGGTGCTCGGGCTTGGTATTACAGCGTAGCTGGGGGACACAGGCTCTTTTTCGTTTACCTCATAAGACGCCGAACTGCTATGCAAGCCTTAGCTTCTGCACCTTGTATTTCCAGGCTAGCAAGATGCCTGGCTACTCAATGGAGCGTTCATGCATTAAAAGCATTAATGGGTCCTATGAGGAGAAGGTGGCGTCCAACAAGCGCTCGCGAGGCCTTAATGAATATCAGGCGGCTCAGAGGGAGGCCAGAGGGGAGCCGAGAGCAGCAGTACCCAGGGAGCAGTCTGCCAGAAAGCGTCGACAGGCGGTGCAAAAACGTCCTCATGGCATTACTCTCCAAGCTGAGCCTTCTTCTACTTCCACGGCTGAGCCTACCTCGAAGAGGGCCAGGAAAGACTTGGCGGCTGAAGAGGCCGTCCCCTCCGGTATCGAAGAGCAGAGGGAAGAGGAGGAGGAGGAGGATGATGCCCCCTTGTTCGTACTCATGGATTGCGCAGCAAAGGGCCCCGTAATTTTAGAAGAAAGGGAGCTTGCTGATGAGCTCGTGGCAACTGATGAGGCTGAGCAACTTGAGGCTGACCTGGTGGAAGGAGTGATGTTGAAATTCTAGGGGTCTCAACTCAACCAGGGCCTTCTTTGGCTTATGATAGGAGAGATGAGGTACAACAGCCTGGGTCTCCTGTCGTATTGATGCCCAGTTTGAGGGTAGCTGATCCCAGCCCTACTACTGGGGTATTTAGTGGCAAGGCCTCAATTGCCGAGGCTTCTCGCGTTGAACTATCGTCTTCATCGTCCGGAGAGGACGATTATGATTCAGGCGATGAAGTCGATTTTGGTGTTGAACCCGCTCTTCCAGATCCGAGCAAATTCTCACATATCTCGGAGGAAGAGATATACGGGTGTGATCCGGTGACGGCGTTATCACAAGCGACAACTGCTCCTGCAGAAGGTACTCTTGTCTTCTTGTTGACCCGGTTTCCCTTTTTAACTAGGGAACAGTTCTGACGTTTTTCGTTTATGCTGCAGGGTTGGCCGTGGACAGCGAGGCTGCGACTTCCTCCCATATCGAGGAGATGATACAGGAGCTGGCCCAACAGGAGGGTATTGAGGCTGCTGCTGAGATGCCTCACGACAGGACAATTATTGAGGTCGGGGAGACTTCAACCTTGCAAGATTTGCCCAGGGATCTGCCGTCTTCGGACCCTCGGCCTGGTAAGGAAATATTGACGCTTTGAATATTTTCCTTTATTGTCATGACTGACGTTTTGGTGTTTTGCAGAGAGTGCTGAGGAAGCTCAAGCAGAGGACTTGGTAATCAGCGTCGACTCAGCAGAGGCAGCCAGCGTCGAGCCCGCAGGTGGTACAATTCAATCCTCGACTAAGGGTTTCGGAGAAGCCAGGTTCGCTGCTACTTCAGCCGCCATGGAGGCTGCTACGACAGTGACTGCGCCGGACGTATCTGTGACCATCTTGGTTTCTGCCGCACCTGTTGTTGATCCTACTCCTGCACGGGATGAGTTGATTCCCATCCCTCGCCCTGTGATAGAAAGGGGATCTGGGAGCACATCAGCGGAATTCTCCTCGGCTGGCGATATCATGGAAGAACTGACACATCAAATGGTGCAGCAGTTCTTTGCTTCCATGCGATCGTGTATTGATCTCATCCTCTCTGGGGGCAGTTCTTTCGAATTTGCCCGAATGCTCCTTGAGAATTTGATCGAGAACATTGGTCATACTGGAGGTCCTTCGTAGGCTAGGGCGTGTCTGCTGCTGGTGGAGCAGTTGGGGAGTGATCTGAAAGAGCTTAAGTCTTTGGAGGACACCGGCTCAGTTCACGAGGCCCGGGCAACCTTGACTAGGCTTCTCGCTGCTCAAGAATAGGAGCGGAAGGAGATGGAGGAACAAATAGCCGAAGAGACTCACCATCTCCAACATTTTCAAGCGGACCATCAAAAGCTGATTGGCGATTCAAGGGAATCTGAACTCGTCATGCAGAGCGCAGAGCAGGTTATCATCAGTGCTCGGGCTACCATAGCCAAAACAGAAGCCTTGATTGTAATCAATGAGTAGAAGCTCGCCACTACCAGGAAGAAGCTAGAAGTGTTGAGGCTGCCAAGATGCAAGTTGAAGAAAACCTCTCCATTCACTCCTCCAGGTTGGAATCCCTATAAGCGCAGCTGGCTGCGAGGAGATTTTTGTCTGAGGAGTTGCGGGTTCAGGCTCTCATGGAGGCTAAGAAAGTACGTCAGCACGAGATACATCGCCTCCGAGAACAAATCCGTTCTTTGGCTAATCAAGACTGTTAGCCTCCCCCTTTTTTTAGGGATAGCACACTCAATTCATCAAGAGTGTTTGTATCACTTTTATCATTTTTGGTTCAAATAATAAAAGTCTCTTCAAATTTTGCTCCATCTTCATTGTCCCACTATAGATGCATCTAATTTCTTAGCAGCAGTCTTTGGCTGTGATCCTTGATTGGCTGTGAATAATGAACTTAGGTAGAACTAAGTTCTTGGGAGGAACGCGGCTCTGATTTATAGGGAGACGCGGTCCTGAGAAACACGACTCTGATTTATAGGGAGACGCGGTCCTAAGAAACGCGACTCTGACCTGTCCATTGAGATGCGGTTCCAGTTGGCGCGAAGGACGCAGCTACGGGTGCGGCTCCCTAGCCGCAGCCCTTAACTCTACCCAAGTGCAGAATTCAGGATGTCGTGAGGACGCGGTCTTATGCTCCTCAAAACTGACGCATAGATATGAGGACGCGGCAGTGGGTCCTTGACCTGGTGCAAACTCAAATTGAGTTTATGATAGGAACCCATTATCATTTTGCCATGTAGACGCAGCTTCAAGATACTTATGAATGCCATGGGCCTTCTCCGTTGAGGACACAAGTCTCGGGACGCAGCTTTCCACTTTTATGTGATTTCCAAGCGCGACCCCCAGAAGGGGTCCCTTTTGCTGTGAAGGGATGCTGCTTTGAATCACTCTGAGAGACGCGGCTACGGTTCTCTTGGTTGTAATGAAAAGGGACGCCATTTTCGGATTCGCAAAGGGGACGCCAGTTCCTGGGCGCGGCTCTCGGGCCTGCGTTTGGTGCAATTTCCCAGGCGTTACATGCAGCTTGTCATAAAGATTTTGTTTGATCTTTAAATGCCCAGTCGATGTTAACGATTGGGGACTCGTATCATCCGACATTTCCCGACGCGGCAGTCTATGCGTCAGCCCTTCATTGGGCTTAAGCATTAATGCCTTTAAATGCCAGACCGGCACTGGCGGTTGGAGACTTGCGTCTTCGATGCTTCCTGAAGCGACAGTCCACGTGTCGCTCCTTTATTGGGCTTTGGCATGCACGCGGGAATTAAAGCTGACGGTTCTGATTAGCGAGCCATTAATCACAGGCTTCGTGGTTTGACTATAAATAGGGCTCAGCTTCACCTTTTAGCAGTTCATTACTTAAACTGCTTTCTTTGAGAGCGAATGCTCTAAGAGATCTTGTCTTCTCCCTTCAAGGACTTCATCAGGGATTTGCCTCCATGGACGAAGACGACCCAGAGCTTTCATGCTTCTGTTTAGCCTTTCCGGAATATTACCACTGTCAAGTGATTTCAATAACAAAAAGCGTCTCCTTGAGCACCTTTTATGTCTGCACTTTGATGCAGAAAGTTCAACTTTTAATAGAGGCCTCTGTGGGTATGACTTTCTGGTTTCACCATGAAATTTTCAGTCCAACTGAGTTTCAGTTTTGATATCTCTTAAAGAGATTCATCTTCTTGACCTTCTTCTGAAGTCCAACTGTGTACCCATCTTTTGGAAGTTGCACCGTTTAGAAAATTCTGACTTAAGATTTTTCGGATGCGAGTATAATGGACTTTTGCACCTGGACTATGGGCTTTGTATACAGGGCTCGCGTCTGAGGCTGTTGACTTAGATCAAAGGTTCCAAGACTGAATTTTGCAACCCCTGTTTACCAAACAGGGAGATGGCAATTTTCGCGTCTCGAACTTTAGACACGGGTGCAAAACTAGACTGTACTCGAACTCTGTGTGTTGTCACAGTTTTGATCGCGTCTGTTTCTGCCGCCGCAGAAGTTTGGTTCGCTGTGCAGGTCATTCCTGCGTCTGCAGTTTTCTGCAATAGCTGCGTCTGTCACTTAGTTTCTCTTGTTGAAATATACTAAGTTTCAGATCTTCTAATTTTTCGTTTGCTTCTTGCAGGTAGGCTTGATCATCCTTTTTCATATTCGCTGGGCCCTTGGGAGAATATATCGGCCAGCGAACTTGGTCGATGGTCGACCACAAGAGAAGAAGTCATGGCTCCCGTCTTCGGAGACGGGGATCGGACCCTCGCCAAGAGCTCTTTGGATTCAATGCACCAGTCATGCTTCTTGGCATGGCATGGTCAGAGTGAGTATGGCGGGGGATATAGTGGTGGTTATGTCCTCAGATTCTCCCTTCACCTACCCCAGAAGTGACATCGATGAAAACTCCATGCTCATTGGATAACTTTCTGGTGGTGGAGATGTTCATCAACGAAGGATCATACCCCGCCACTTCGGATGGTCAGGTGGAATCAGAAGATTCTGCTGCCTTTCGACCTCAAAAACACCATTGCTCTTGGTCAACGATGGGCTCTTTCAATATTTGCATCATGCATCGTGGTGCAATCAGCTTCCGATCGTCGCCAAAGTGTCAATCCTACTTTGGCGCCCTTCCAAACATCTTATACTTGGAGTTGTGAGCAGCTTCAAGGAGTGAGTGCAACCTTTGAGAGAGAAAGGGACTTCTTTGTACTCCTTTATTGTAACACTCAATCTTATTGTATAAGAGAGCATTTTGTATCACCTTCATACGCCTGGATATAAATAAAAGTGACACTTTTCTTTTTGTTTCCTTCTATTGTCTTGAACTTCCTTTTTGTATTGAAAGTCAGACGAACAGAAGTAAAGAACCTTTGACCTGTCAAAATTATGATGATAATCTTAACGAGTTAAATTTTGTAGAGAGAGGTCCTATTTCAGGAACTCAGCAATGCTGTCAGAGGTGTGATATTAACTTAACAGAGATAAGATAACTTTTGTGGACCTGCCAATCTATAACGGAGAATGACAAGCTGAATTTGTACCCCCAGGAGGATGAACTTTTATCAGAGGTTTGGGATTAACTTGATTAAGATCAGCTGGGGAGTTAATGAAAACACTGCTAAGGGTGTAATGTTAACCTAACAATGTTTTAAGTGGACTTGTTATTCTGTTGACGAGAATAACAAGTGAGGCTAGATTCGCGGGGGATCTAGGAAAGTTTTTACCGTTAGAGGTGTGATATTAACTTAACGGTTAAAAGTTGTCTTGCCAGAAGTGTGATGTTAACTTGACAAGAATGTGAGTCAGAGGTGTGATATTAACTTGACTCAGAAGCGCTTCAGCTTTCATTTGGGAAAACTGAAAGTGTCACTGTCATAGGTGTGATGTTTAACTTGACAGTGAGAGTAATGCTAGAGGTGTAATTTTGAACTTGGCATTAGTCATCTCGATTTTAACAAGGAAGTACGAGGGAAAGTCATGGCTTTAAGTGTATTGTTGAACTTAGCAATGACTTGGAAGCTAGAGGTATAGTATTAACTTAGCATCGTTCATTTCAGCTTCGATATGAAAGTCTGAAGGAAGGTGACTGTCAGAGGAGCAACTTGATTACTGTTAAAAGTGTGATATTAACTTAAACAGTGATTTGTCAGAGGTGTGGTATTAACTTGACAAAAATTGGTTTGCGATACGAGCAATTTGAGGACCTGTCTTCTATTAATGAGAATTGACAAGTGAAGTTTGAAGAGCCAGAGGTATAGTGTTAACTTGACAAATTTGAAGTCTTGCTGCTCCACGTAGAGTTGACAAGTAAAGTTTGTATTCGACAAGGAGTATTGAGAATTTTCATTACCAGAGTATAGTGTTAACGTAGTAATGATTGTATTTTGTAGACCTACCATTCTGTGGATGAGAATTGGTAAGGGATTTTTGGAGGAGAGGGTCGAATTACATCCATTTAGGATTTTTAGCAAATCCTCAGCTATCAACGGATTTGAGGTGCCTTTACCAACTACCGTTTGAGTTGGGCTAGCCATGCTATTCCCCTCAGCATAGTGAGTTATCGAAGACTTATGTTGGGCTTAGAAGCCAACATTTTCCTCTATCCTTAGCCGTCGGAGGCGTTGGATCAAAGGGGAACATGTCCCTTAGGATTTTTAGCAAATCCTCAGCTGTCAACGGGTTTGATATGCCTTTACCAACTACCGTTTGAGTTGGGCTAGCCATGCTATTCCCCTCAGCATAGTGAGTTGTCGAAGATTTATGTTGGGCTTAAAAGCCAACATTTTCTTCTGTCCTTAGCCGTCGGAGGCGTCGGATGTTAATGAAGAAGCTCTTCTTGTTTTGATCAGAGGTGTACTTTTAACTTGATCGGTAGAGGAGTACTATTAAGGATAGTACTTCTTCAAGAATCTGCCATTGATCGGCATCATGAGTGTATCGCCATTTGAGGTTATGAGGCGATATGATCCATTTGAGTAGACTGACTCTACTACGAATGGTCCTTCCCATTTGGGTTGGAATTTTCCTTTCGTCTTGTGCGTCATCACCATGGGTCTTCTGACGGCTAAGACAAGGTCGCCTTTCTTGAAAGTTCGCACTTTGACTTTCTTGTTGAAGGCTCTGGTAATCCGAGCTTGGTAAAGCTCAATTGTTGTTGGGCCTGCAGACGTTTATCATCCAAGGCTTCCAATTCTTGGAGTCGCTGTCTATGCTTCTCCTCATTTGTCATCTCTGCTGTCAGTGCGACGCGTAGAGAAGGAATTTAGATTTCTAGTGGAAGCACTGCTTCACACCCGTATACCAAAGAAAATGGCGTGGCTTTAGTTGGGGTTCGAACAGTTGTGCGATAAGCCCATAAGCATTCACCCAGCTTGTCGTCCCAGTCACGTTGACTTTTCGAGACGAATTTCTTGAGAAGTTTGCCGATGGTCTTGTTGAAAGCTTCTGCGAGAACATTAGCGGCAGGGTAGTATGCCATTGAGGACACACTCTGGATTCTGAACTTGGCGCAGAACCTTTGGAAGGCCTGACTGATGAACTGGGGTCCATTGTCGTGGACGATTCGCCGAGGTACCCCAAAACGGTAAATGACGTGATGTTTCACGAACTTGATCACGTCTGATGACTTTACCTCTTTCAAAGGAACGGCCTCAGCCCATTTGGAGAAGTAATCGGTTATTGCCAAAATAAACCGATGTCCTTTTGATGACGGCGGGCTGATAGGGCCAACTACATCCATCCCCCACTTTTCAAATGGCCAGGTAGAGGTTGTAGAGTGAAGGTACCCTGGTGCTTGATGGATGAAATTGCCATGTACTTAGCAGGCGTGACATCTTTTGGCATAAGTGATGGTGTCAGCGATCATCTTAGGCCAATAATATCCCATCCTTTGGAGTCGGTATGCAATTTTTGGGCCAGGTTGATGGGCTCCACACATATCGTCATGGGCTTCTTTCAATATTTCCTGTGCCTCCTTTGGTGAAAGGCAGCGGAGCAAGATCCCGTCATGCGATCGACGATACAATGTTCGTGCAATCGCATTATAGTAGAATTTAGGGGCTTTCCTTCGAATGGCAGCCGCTTCTTTGGTGTCCTCAGGCAAGATGCCATACAGGACATAATCAATGTAGGGGAATTGCCAGTCTCTAGGCTCTGAACTGGCTGACGACTCGAGAACTTCTTTGCCTTGACGATTTCCTGTTGACTCCTGGTAGTCCTCAAGAGCAATTCTCGAGCAATAAAGGTCATAGTTGTGGACAAATATCTTCTCTACTGCTCCAGCTGGAAGAGCTAAGAGGCAGCGAGAGATGCCAGTGCGTCCGCATGCGCATTTTGCTTGCGTGGCACATGGTCGATGTAGAAGTTTGTAAACTCTTGGCCATGTGGACAGTTGCGTTGTAATAGGGTACTAGGTCTTCATGTCTGACTTCGTACTCCCCACGAACCTGGCTAACGATGAGTTTGGAGTCACCATATGCCTCGAGATTTTTAACGCCAATCTCATCGGTGAGCTGCATTCCAATCAAGAGGGCATTGTATTTTGCTACATTGTTGGAACAAGGCTCGGTTAACGAGACAGCTCGAGGAATCACATAGTTCTGTGGGGAGACGAGTACTACTCCTACTCCTGCCACTATATGTCCTTTTGGGCTTGTTCTCGATGCACCGTCAAAGAAAAGTTACCACACTTGCCTTTCGAAGGATGTCTGAGTCTGGCAGGCTTCAGCGATCTCGTCTGGGAGATCTTCGTAAAGTTGGGCTGCCCTCGGATCTGGATGCTCAGCCAGGAAATCCGCCACCGCTTGACCCTTCACAGCTTTTTGTGATAAAAAGTGCATTTCATATTGCGATAGCAATATGGCCCATTTTGCCAGTCGGCTGTTTAACGATGAAGGCTTTGTCATAAGTAACCTCAGGGGGTTGACTTTTGATATGACATTTATCGTCTGCCTACCAAATAGTGTCGCATTTTCTGAACAGCGAACACTAATGCCAAACATTCCTTCTCGATCGGGTTGTACCGATGTTCGGCTCCGATCATTGTTCTACTCAAATAGTAGATTGCTTGCTTTCGTCCTTGATCATTATTCTGAGCGAGTAGAGCTCCTAAAGAATGATCCATAACTCGGACGTATATCAGGAAAGGCTTTCCAGACACCGGAGCTGCAAGGACTGGTGGTTGTGTGAGGTACTGTTTAATTTCCTCAAATGCTTGCTGGCAAGCGCTGTCCCAAATGAATGAAACACCTTTCTTCATTAATTTGAAAAGGGTTGGCATCTTTTGGAGAGATTTGAGATAAACCTTCGGATGTACGCCAATCGTCCTTGCAATCCCTTGAGCTCCTTGAGGTTTCTCGAGGTTGCATTTCCTGGATAGCGCGAACCTTTTCCGGGTCCAAATGAATCCCCATAGAGGTTACATAAACCCTATGAATTTTTCACTGGCCACCCTCAGGAAGGACTTGGTGGGGTTCATCTTCAATTGATGAGCCCGCATGATACCAAAGACAGCCTTTAGGTCAGATATGTGATCACCTTTAGCGCGGCTTTTTTACCGCAATGTCATCAACATAACATTCCACTGTTTGGCGCATTTGCTGATGGAAAATGGCATTCATGGCCCTTTGATATGTTGCCCCTGCATTCTTCAGTCCAAAGGGCATGACGGTGTAGCAGTAACCCCTAATGGTGTTCTGAAGGAGGTGTGCTTTTCGTCATCAGGATACATTTTGATTTGATTATATCCTGAGAATCCGTCCATGAAGGACATTCGTTCGAATCCACATGTATTGTCAATCATGACATCTGTAATTTGCAGTGGGAATTCGTCCTTGGGACAAGCCTCATTTAGATCACGAAAATCAATGCAGATTCGGATCTTTCCATTCTTTTTAGCAACGGGGACGATGTTGGCTACCCAGTCAGGATGTTGTTCTTCCCTAATGAAGCCAGAGTCTATGAGCTTTCTGACTTCTGATTGAATCGCCTCCATTACTTCTGGACGGAACCGGCGCTGTTGTTGTTTGACAGGCTTTACGTTCGTATTAATGTTGAGGCGATGCATAGCCACTCGAGGATCAAGTCCAGGCATGTCCTCGTAATTCCAGGCAAAGACGTCTATATACTCTTGTGCAAGAGATATTAGATCCTTTTTCTCCGAAGGTGACAGGCCGTCACTTATAAAGATGGGCTTGGGATTAGCCTTATCCCCCAGATTGATCTGAACAACCTTATCTTCTGTGGGTGGCTCGCGCTGTTCGAAGCGGGTATCCCAAAGATTGTTTAAGTGTTTGATCCAAGGATCTGTATCGAATTGGATCATTTCTTCATCTCCGTCTCCCAGATGGCTTGTTGAAACCATGTTCACTGAAAGTTCTCTGAAGATGTTGCCGACACTAACATCTGACTCCCATGATGACGTGCCTGAAGAGTAATCGTGACCTGACGACTCTCCAGAATCAGAGGCTGATGGAGCCGGAGTTGATACATAGCCCAACCCCCTGCGAGTCCGATGATAATAATCAGGGGTTTTCCCTTTCGGCACAAAAGATCGGAGTAGCGTTCTCCTTCCTTTGCCGAAGTTCAACCCTGGTCCGCTTGTCAGATCATATCCCATGTTTTTCATCATTCTGAGTGCTTTTGGCTCATAATGACCGAACTGAGGGGATTCCTGCTCGCCTTCTGATTCTTCATGGGTCATTGGTTCGGATTCAATTCGTCCGAAGAGAGTGGGTCTTTGGCCTTTCCTTCTCGCTGGAACCATGAATATTGATTCTTGCGCATCGCCGACATTTTGACATGTTTCGAAGGACGATTTTACCGGTACATGTAATGATGTCAAGCATCCATTGCTGACCAGAGATCGTCATCCACGTCGGTACTAGTGTCTGACGGCACTGAATCAGAAGCAAACACAGAAAAATACGCCCGATCTAAATCTTCATTAATATACCATCCGCCTACATCATCGGAGGTATTATCAATATCGGACTTATTAATGCCCGTTACAGGTGGGTCTAGTTCCCAAATGCATTCTTCTTTTTCCAGCTCGGAGTCGGCTTCATTACTAGAGTCGGGCTCCTCTGGTTGAGGGATTTCATCTGTTTTCACAGATTCCTGATATAGGAGGAATCTGTGAAATAATTCTCCACTCCCTTGAACGGATGCCTTTCGGCAATCAACGTTCGCACCTTCCCACTTCCGTCAATGTATTTCATGACTTGGTGGAGAGTAGAGGGAACGATAGAATTGCGATGAATCCACGGTCGTCCCAGCAGCAAGTTGCAGGAGGTGTCAGCATCTATGACGTAGCATGTCACCTCTGACTTTAGGTCTTCAATCTGGCATCTGAGCTTGACCTTCCCCATTGGACGGGTACTATTGGCATTGAAACCATAAATAGTAGTCTGGGTGGCGCTCAAACGGTGAGTAGGAATCCCGAGATGTTGCATGACTCGGCGAGGCATAATGCTCAATGCGGACCCGGGATCTACCTGAATGCGGTTCACCTCAGATGATCCAATATACCCTGCGAAGTAAAGGGGTCGATCATGTTTCCCTTTGACTTGCATATCATCTGCCGTGAAGGTGATGCAGGGAATATTTTGGGAGGCGAGGAGGCAATCCTCTATATCTTCCTCCTTTGGCCCGATCGGCACCTGGGTTATGAAGACCTCAGCATTAGCCAGAGCCTCTTGTAGAGCTTCTCTGGTCGACTTTGATAGCCTAAGAAGCTCATAAAGCGTAATCCGCACCGGGATGTTGGCAAGTTGAGCCAGGATATCAAAGCGGTAAGGTGCTGTGGATCCTTCCGCTATGTCTTTTGAAAGAACTCGAGAAAACCGAAATTCTTTCTGTTTCTCCACAGGTTGTTTTGTGGAGGGCTTGGCTGGCTCTGCAGCGGGTCTTGGAGGAGTTACCGCCATTTCGTCATATTTCTTCAAATATGACTGCCCTGAACGGGTTTCCGCTACCAGTTGACTGGGTTCTGTGGCCAGGACTATTGTTTCATCTTCCGAATCGGTCAGCGAGGGAACATCAGTCTCTGTTTCCCGCGAAGAGGCGCATACCACATTACAGGATGTGACCTTAGCTTTACCTTTGGACTTCCTGCTTGTCACAGTGGTCCATTGCTGGCCATCCACAAGGTCGGGATGAACCCACATGACTTCTCCCTGAGGTGTGGGAACGGGTACCAGGCCCTTCTCTTGCTGGTGGTGAGGGTCTGTTGTTGGCCCAAAGGCCTTCCACTCTAGTTTTGATGATGATTAACTCAAGTAGTTATGTTTACTAATAATCTTGTGTTGTTTAAGTTTCAGATCATTAACCAAGATATTAGTTGGTGATTAGCTTCAACAAGGTACTTAGAAGCTTTTCATGAAGATTCCAGGGCCAAAGCGTCAAGATCACACATTGCCTAGCCCATGGATGGAGTTTTGGAGCAAGTCAACTTGAAGATGAAGATCATCAAGAAGACTTAGGTATCCATAGGTTAGTTTAGTGTGTTTTAGATCAATTTGTAAAGCTTAGTATAGTTGATATACTCAAGTGCACAACACACACGTTTCATGATTTGGATTTCGGTTTTCATGGATAGTAGATCAAAACAAGTTTACTTTATTTCTATGTATATTAGATATGTTCTAGATATACATACATGCTTACATGACTTATACAAACTTAGTTTGACATACCTATTCATGTAGTTTTTTGTTTTGGTATAAAACATATTTTTGAAATTAAAGACAAAAACTAAGAAATATTTGTTGAATGTATATTAGACCTATGTCCATATGCATCATGCTTAATAATGTTCAAATATCATGTTTTTGTATTTCTATAAGTTTTAGGAAAATCAGATTTCCTATTGAAAAATCATGTTTGATAAAAATACAAGTTTTGTTTTTGATAAAATTGGCAAGACACAAAATGAATTGATATGTTGATATATTGTCTTGGAATTTTTATCACTTGTTTGAGTTTCAATATAAAATGATAAAACAATTTTTATGGTATTTTAAAAGTATTAAAAGATTTTTATAAAATATTTTCCCAAGTTTTCTGACCCAGTTTTCAGTTCCAGACTCAACCAGTCGACTAAGCCAGGCTATTAGTCGACTTGGCTGATGTCCGGTCGACCGGGCCGGTCGACCGGACGTGCACAGATCTGTGCACATTTGGAGTCACTGGGACGGTCGACCGAGACGGTCGACCGGGTCTGAGAGCTCTGCTCTCGGGTTGTTTGGGTCGACCGTGCCGGTCGACCGGGATGAGAGCTCTGCTCTCTGTTTGTTTCGGTCGACCGGGCCGGTCGACCGCTGTTGCCCAACGGCCATATTTCTGACCGTTGGCGATCGACCGGGCCGATCGACCGGCAGCCTGTCAGGCTGCCAGCTCAGCCTAACGGCTAGTTTTCTGATGGGCCTATATAAACCCCATCTCTTTGGGGATTTTGGCCAAGTTTTCTAAGAGGAAAATTTTCAGTTTTCTGAGGTGTTTAAAAGAGTTTTTAAAAAGAGTTTGTGGGCTTTAAAACTTCTCATCTTCATTAGTTTGGGTTTTTGAAAAATCAAAGAAAACTAGGTTTTGAGATTTTGATTTGATCTTGCATTTTCTATCTTTTACAAGAGACTTCCCAATTAGTTTTTCTTTGTTGCTTGTTTTCAAAAACACCTAGTTTTCCACACTTGAGCTATCACCTACCCTAATCTTTTTAGGAGCTTTGTTTTGTGGAAAGAGAAAAGAAAAGAGAGAGTTTTGAGGTTGTTGTTGTAACCTCTAAGTTGTACACCCTTATTCTTGTTGTATCCCTCTTCGGTAGAGGTGATCGGGTGATTGGTTTGTATCCCTCAAGTGTGAGGTGATTGAGATTGGTTGTGAGCCTCTTCGGTAGAGGTGTTGGTTGTTGTTGGTTGTTGTATTTGGCTACGGGCCTACCCCTCGGTTGTGAGGTGGTTGTTTGAAAGAGGAGTTAGGTACTCCATTGTTGTACAAATCCTTCTCGGTGAAGGTTCCCTCGGTGGGAGTCCTCGGTGGACGGTATAGTGGATTGGAAATCCTACACGGTGGTGTAGGCGGGGATGTAGAGCAAGGGTGCTCGAACCTCGAAACATATCTTTGTGTTTGCGTTTGATCCACTTGTCTCTAAACTCTCTCTCTTTACATTTGTGCAAAGCATCATACTTCATTCATATCATATTTGCTTGTGTTGAGCTTAATTCATCTTGTCATATCATATTTATTTGCTTGTATTGTGCCTAGCATAATCCATATTGCTATATCCTTTGATTGCTTGGCTTGATTGTGTGTGCACATTGCTTGGATTGCTTGTGTGTGTGTACCCAACTTATACTCATCCAACAAGAGCTTCACATAGCGCCTTAACCCATTTAAAGGGGAATCAAGGGGAGTTAGTCCAGAGCCTCGCAAGGGGAATTCGGCTACACTTGTTGTATTGTATTAGTTTGTGCATAATTTGCATTAGCTTTCGCATTTAGCGCACTTAGTTTTGCATTAAGTTTTAGATTAGCACTAACACCTATTCACCCCCCCTCTAGGTGTTTTTCAATTGGTATCAGAGCTAGTGCTCCTGATACTTAGGCTTAACATCCTAGGAGTGAGATCTATTTGCTTGCTAATCTATTGTTTGCATTTGCTTGTTTGCACACATTTAGTTTACCATGGCCTTCATGACCCCACCTATGTATGACCCTTCCAACATTCATGTTTGGAAGATTAGGATGACCGTTTATTTACAAACCCTAGGTCATAAAGTTTATCTTGCTAAAACCAAGGAATCCTTCCTTAGTGATCGCAATCATATAGGGGCCAATGCACAAGCCCTAGAGGCCATTAAAAGCACATTACCTAAAGATTATCTTATGTGTGTTTCTAACATTGATTCCGCCTTTTCAGTGTGGAACAAATTGACAACACCAACCACCACCTCGGAGCTTCAAGTGCAAATTCAAGAAGAGGAATCTAGTGGAGAATCCGATTCACAATGCTTCATGGTCTAAGGGAATGACTCCCTTGAGGTACATTCGGAACCCCACTTAGATAGTGATGATTGCTCTAGTTCTTCATGTGATAATTTTGATGCCCATGCTTTAAATGAAGAACTTTCTATTGTTTGTGAAAAATTAATTGAAAATTATAAGATTTTGAAAAAGAAAAGTCTAGAAATTGAAAAGAAAATAAGAGTTTGCATTCTAGACTTGATTGTGTTTTGCAAGAGAAGGTTGAGGTTTATAATGAAAGGGATTCATTGAGATCTCAATTGGAACTTGCACTAAAAGAAAATGAATTTTTAAAAACTAAAAATGATTGCCATGATACTTTGAAGAAAAATGAAAATTTATCTTCTAAAGTTGTTTTTGCTGTAAAAGAAAATAATTCTTTGAAAATAAAAATTGATTCTATTTCAAAGGATTTAGAAATTTGTTTAAAGAAAAATGAAGTTTTGCAAAATAAAATTGATGCACATGTTTGCCATGCTAGTGTAGCTTCATCTAGTCTACCTAATGCATGTACCTCTTCTTCTAGGATTAATGATGATATTTGTATGTTAAAGAAGAGAGTAGATTGTTTGGGCTCCACTATGAGCCAATGTGCCATGAACCACACTCGCTTGGAAACCTTGGTTCGTAAGAAACAAGTTCCAACTTTTATGCATGCACACCCTCCACGGCATACACATGCTCCACACGGACACCATCAACACATGTATGCTCATGTGTACACATGTACACATTGTGGCCGAAAAGGCCATCTTGCTAAATTTTGCTATGATCGTTTACATGTTGAGAATTTAGCAAAGAAGTTTGTTTGGGTTAGAGAAGGTACTAACCCCCTTGGACCCAAGAAGATATGGGTACCAAAGACCACCCCTCCTATTATTTTTGATGTAGGTGTGGGCTCTCACATGACGTGAGAGTGATGACACCTTGGAGTGGATGCCTTCCGGACTTAAAGGAAATCAATTGGATGCATCACTTTCAAGGGAAAGTTTGGTGGAGAGGACCACCTTTGTTTTGGAGAAATAGAGCGGTGCCCTCATTGGTTTTGGTATCGAATCTCTAACTCCTTATGTTTACATGCTTTCCATGTTTATCTTTCATAGCATGATTTGATGTTTAGTGATCATCTTGAATATGTCATGTTGATTAGATTAGTGTTATACTTATTAGTTGGTTGAAACATCCATGTTTTATATGGACTTATATTTTTGTGTTTTAACCTTGGTAAAACTAATTTGTATGACCTAGATCTAATGCACATGCATGTATATATTGATCATATATGTGTTGTATTTCATATTGATGTTTTATAGCATGTTTTCATTGTCTATGGATTAGTATGTAAATGCCATGATTATTAGATCCTTGACATACATATATAGTATTTGAGACACACATGCTTGTATGAACCCATTCTTAGTGTTCTCACTTTTGTTTAAACTATAATGTACATCATGAATCTAATACATGTGAATTTACATAATAATCATGTTTTAGTCATGGTGATTTTTTTATTATGTTTTGATGCTTCATGTTAAGATTACTTGTTTAGATGTTAGTTTTCATTAAAACTAGGATTTATACTTGTACATATAGTGGGCCACAAATAAATTTATATATGTTTGGGCTTGATTGCTTATTTGAACCCATTAGTTGTGCTAGTATAAATCCTGAGAGACGTTGGCGCGTGTATCTCGTATGGCGCAGTTGGCCGCGACATCCTTTACAGCAGCTGCGCCTGAGGCCACGCGGGTCTCCTGAGAGACGTTGGCACGTGTGTCACGCTTGGCGCAGTTGGCCGCGACACCCTTCACAGCAGTCGCGCCTGAGAGAGTCTCAGAGCGGGTTTCGTGGCAAGTCCTCGTAGAGACCCTGCGGCAGACGCGGGTCTTTGAGCTCTTGGAGCTGGAAGAGAGAAACTCTTCATACTTTGCCTGGTCGAACTGGACGACAAGCGATTCGACCATCTTCCCCTTATAGAGGACGGCACCTTGCGCCACGATTTGTTCGTCAGTAACAAATGTAGTCCCCAGCGGAGTCGCCATCTCTTGTTTGGTACGGAGAAGAGGCGTTTGGTGTAAAATTTCCTTGAATCAATTGAAAGATTACAACAAACTTATACTCCGACTACAAGGGAGGGGAGATATTGAGTCTTGAATCTCCCCTTTGTTTAATGCTGGGTTCTTCAAGTGGCGGTGGAAAGTGAATCTTGTTTTCCATTGACCGGGTGAACGTCGAGAACTTCTGGGGATCTTCTCTTCGGATGGTGGACAGAGTAGCACAGCTCTGTCGATTAAGAGATTGTAGGCAAAGATTAACTTGTACGCAGCAAGTTATCTGAAGGGTTGGACTCTCTCTCTGAGGGAGTTCTAAAGTCAAGCTATTTTTTCTCAGAGTTCTTCTCTTTCAAAAAATCCGACCCCTTCTCCATAGCAACGGGGCTATTTATAGGGGTTTCAGGGGCGTACGTGCCTCCTAAAAACACTCCATAATGGAGGCTAACTTTCCCCGTTATGTGAGCCGTGATTGGCCCCATAACCGGGACGGTTACAACTGAGGCGCGGGTTTCGACCCACGTGCCTCGGAGCTGCTGAGACGCGGGTTTCGACCCACGCGCCTTGATGCGGCTGAGACGCGGGTTTCGGCCCTCGCGCCTTGGTGCGGCTGAGACGCGGGTTTCGGCCCTCGCGCCTTGGTGCGGCCGAGACGCGGGTTTCGGCCCTCGCGCCTTGGTGCTGCAGTGCTGGCTGAGACTAGCCCTGCGTCTGGAGTTTGGGACTCTGCTTTTGACGACTTGTCTTTAATGATTTTTAGACAGCCTACATGGAGTTCCCCAGTTTCTTGATTTGTAATTATCTTTATCTGGATTTGCAATTTATGTCCGGGATTTTGACGAAATGGCCTTTGAGATCCTTGACTTCAACTGATCGATTCAGGGAGGATTCTTCTCAACCGGTTTCAATCTCTCTGATATGCCAAGATTTAGCCCTGATTCCTTAATTTTGAATTTATTCTCAATTAAGTCAGGATTTGGTGGGCTTTTGGGCTCATTTCTCTTCACTCTCCTTTAGGAATGGGCCTGCAAATAAATTAAACATTTAATTAGGAAAATGCAGAGTTTATTCTATAATAAGTAGGAGAATATGATATTATATGTGCAATATTAGTGACCAATCACACCCCCATACATATCTTTTGCTCGTCCTCGAGCAAAACAACTAAACTATACTAAGGATTATTAGACCACTTTCGCAGGTCACGCGATTGCACTGAGCATGTGCAACAAGCCGTTAAACCTCTAGGTTTCCCCAGAGGATGAGTCTTGTCACGTGAAGGTTTTCAGTGGATTACACCCACAAAATCCATAAAGAAAGAGAAACAAAGAGTTAGTATTTTTGAAAAGCATTTTGAAAGAGAAAAATATTTGAAATATAATTGTAAGATTTAAGTAATCTATAAGTTATAGGAAAATCGAATTTTTCATTACTAAACTTAGTCTCTATTCAAAATTTGTTGTCAATCAAAGTAAGGAGTCAAATTGTACTTCTCATTTAGTCTATTACTTTACCCTAAGTCATATGCACCTTGTGACCGTGAAAATTTTGACTAAGGGTTCATTAACTCTAACTCTTATACCTTATTTATATATATTTTTTTTGTGGTATTATTCCTTAGTTCTATTAAGCTTTCTAATCTGCCCATGTAACGAGTCTTTAATCGATGACTCCCAAACCAAACGGTTTTAGGGTACCGGGTGAGAAAATACCCCAAGGACTTAAGGACTCGAGCAAACAAGTCCACAAAACTAAGGATTTTATTATATGAACCCCTTTTAGGCGTGAATACTTATGCTTTATTAGGCACAAATACCCAGCTTAATCAGAGGATTTTTATATATATTTTTTCTCAACTTATCTAATCATCTTTCGCATAAATACTAAGGCTTGCTTAGGCAAAAGTACCTAGCTAATCAATAATTAGATTCGTTCATCTTTCATAGATTTTTTTCTTTTTTTTTATATATATATAAGGCATAAGAATCTTTGTTTTTGAACCCTAAGTGTGTAAGTGTATGAAGTATGCATATTTCATTAAGGTAAAGATCAAGACTAAATTACTTTGTCAAATTATCTTCCTAACCCTAAAAATCAAGCAAACAATCTTATTTTGACCAAATTTAAGAAATCCTAATTTTGATTTTCCTATTCCTTAAAATTGACTTAATTTCTTACAAAAAATATGTCAAAATATTGTTTCTATTTTCAAAAAAAATTTTAAATTTTTTTTTATAAAAAGCAAAAAAAACTAAGTTATGTTAGACCCTCCCCCACATCTATCTCATACATTGTCCTCAATGTATGAATTAATGTATAGATGCATGAAAAAGAAGAAAGGGAAGGAAAATGTTACCTTAAGGTGGTGGTTCCGGTGGTGGTCTGATTGGTCCACGAAATGCGGCCCAATCGACTTTTCGTGGGGTTCGGAGGAACCCACTAGAAATCTCTCTAATATAACCCATTAAAATGATGTATCCATAAAGGATTTTTATTAAAAATTTAACCCCATCTAATTTTCAAATTCCATAATTAATTTCGGAGTCAAATTTGTTAACCGCCTTGTCCCAAAATGGAGTGTCAAAAGATAGAATGACTGGCTTGGACTCAAGAAGTACTGGAACTAATACCGACTCAGAAAAGTGACTTAAGTCAAGTAAAGGTTTAGGAGTCGAGATTGGCTCAGAAAGTGGGTCCAAATCAAGAAGTTGAAACTCAAGTCCACATTCAGTTTCTCACAATGGAATGTGACTTAATATTAGTGATTCAAGTTCAAGAATGACAGGTGTGGGAATCAAAACTGACTCTAAAATATTACTCAAGTCAGGTAACAAAACAGGAGTCAATATTGATTCGGAAATTTGAACTGGATCACAGATTTGAGGATCTAGGTCATATTTCTCATTGAGTTCAATGTCATAAAAATGAGAACTTGCCAATTTGTCAATAGGACTTTCAAAAGTGTAAAATTGGTCAAGTTCAATATGACCATCAAAGATGGGTGATTCAATTTGATGATGAATTGGCACAGGATCCAATGTTGACTCGGGAAAAAGATTGAAATCAGGTAAAGATACCGGAGTCATTTTTGAATCAAGAAGTTGAATTGAATCACTAAGTTGAGGTTCATGATCATATTCATTCTCAAGTTCTATTTCAGGAAAGGAATAACTTGCCAAACTGTCAATATTATTTTCAAAATTTGAAGTTTGGGCAAGTTCAAATGATTGTTCTGAAGTGGAACCTTGATTTTCAAAACAACATGACTCTTCGGCTCTAACAGACTGGTTAACGACATCAGAACTGGTCAAACGGTGAGAACGTAGAGATTGGACCATCATATCTATGTCATGATTACGAGCGTTTTGAGCCTGAGTGATGGCTTCAAGCATCTTTTCATAGTTGATTGGTTCATTATTTTGTTGAAAAGATGAAGTGTTGTCTTGAAATTGGTGGTGAAATTGTGAGTCCATCAGATTTTGTGATTTTTATTTGGACTCATGCATACTCATTTTCAAAATTGATGGTTTTCTATTTTGGATTGGTGGAACTGAGTATGAATCTTGAAAATATTGTGGACAAGGTGGATAGGGAGGGCAAGTTGGTTGAAAATTAGACTTGGTGGAAGTGAATCCCCACTAACTCTGTGAAGAGTTGAAATTATTCTGGAAATTATGGTTATAAGATTGGGGGCATAGGTTATATTGATTCGGATATGACCAATCCGGCACACTAGATTGGTTAAAGTTATGATATGCCGGGTTGGTAATATCCGAAAAAGAGGTCGGTGTGTAATATAGATTACTATTAAAATTGAAAAATTGTTATTATAAGTCATATCACACAATAGAATACAAACAAAGAAAAAAAACAAACAAATAAGCAAACAAATAAAAAGAAAAAATTCTAAAATAAGTTAGGGTAGACCTATGACCTAGACGACTCCTAACTAGTTAGACTGTCCACGGGAGGTATAATACAGACTTTAACCACAAGCTAATCAGCCAAGTCAGGGTAAGATTGGTGGGAGGTTATCCGTCAAAAACGTTCCTTAATTAAATAACCACCAACCATCAGGCTTTCAGCCCTTAATCCCTTGCCTAGACACTGATTTGGCAGGAGTCAAATTCCAACACCTTTCCCCCTTAGGATAATCTCCTAATTAAGTCTGAGATATCCCTAGGGCCAACGTCTACTCATTTTTAGTTAGGCTCGGGTTAGTGAGTGCTTGGAATCTGATTTTTGGGCCAAGGAAGGGTGATTAAATCCCCAGCTTATCTTGTTATGGGGTGGTGCCCTTAAGATCAGTTTGTGCAAGTGTACAAGATATGCAAACAAGATTCACTCAAAGCGATATAAATCAACCAAGAGATGAGTCCTATTATAAATGCAATGCGAACGTACCTTTCTCTAGCACTCTTCAACAGTAAAGTAAATGAATTGAAAAGACATGTGCCTAAAATGCAAGCGTCTAATCAATTTTTTAAACTTTTCAACAAGTATTTTACTGTTGGTTTATTAGCAGGCTCCTGGTGATGTCATACAAGAAATAAAGTTTGCAGAAACTCTAATTTTGCAAAGCAAGCAGCCCTGCAAAAAAAACAGTCAGTACTGAACTCTTCCTTGTCGCGGTACCGCGGCCAGGGCCGAACAAACGCGGCAATTCATAGGGTACTTGATCTCTGCTTTCTAGAGCAGATGCCCAAGACTACTTATATGTTACTGCAATCTTTTTTTTCTGCTTTTACTGCCCTATAACCTGCAACAGAGAAGAAAAATTCGTTTGAGTTCTAAAAATTCAATAAAAACCCGTTACCCTCCCCGGCAACGGTGCCAAATTTTGGTTAAGCTTGAACCTGCACAAAAAATACAGTATTTCAGAACTTAAGAAGAGAGATGTTCAAGTGCTCAATTCTACCGCAATAGCAAGTGGCTATGCGGGTCGTGATCCACAAGGAGGGTTAGCGATAGAAGCGTTCAAGGTTTGTATTGAAATTTTTGTGAAGAAAAACGAAGGTTCTTCTTTATTTTAAGAAATGAAAATTAAAAAGAGATAGGTTAAGTTAGAAAGAAAGCGATAGATGGAGAAGGTGGAGAAAAATGGAGAATGATTATTTACAAAAAAAAATGGAAAAGGAGTGATGAAAGAAATCGTGTTGGTGATCTAAACTAAGAAATAAAAGTAAAGAAAGAAGATTAAAGAAGTACTTACCTAATTTGGTTTATGACTTACCTAGAACCCTTGCATGTTCTACCTTACTTCGGAGGCGTTCAACGCATAAGCCATAGGATCGAGCTCAGTTCCCATTCGCATTATATCATCAAGACGAATAAGAATGAAGTGATACGGAGTCTTGAGGAGGAGAACATCATCATGAATTATCGTTGGCACTCACACAAATATTGTTATACTTATGCTTCTAGATTCACTTGCATGCTCATCAAAACCAAAAGAGGTAAAATAGAAAGAAGAAAAAGAAAACAAAAGTAAAGAGACAAACATAAAAAATAATTACCTTTTATTGCTTGCAGAAACGATGGAAGAAAGGAGGAGGATACATAGGTGTCACACTCAACATAAGCCTCTCTCTTACTTACATGAATCTCAATCTAATCTAAGCTTACATACAAATTAAAATTACATAAAAACAAAACAAAACCTATACTACAAAGAGTGAAAAACTAGGCTAATTTCTATCTCTGCATGGTCGTCCCCTGGAGGCTCTGAAAATCCCAGTATTTATAGGCAAAACCCAACCTACAGGATCCTATGAAGATAGGGGGAGCAAACGCTCCCCCTAACTCTCCAACAGAGCCGCGAAAACGCGGATTTGGCCGCGTTTTCGTGGCCAGGGTGTGGCCAGGTGGCCACACTGTTGGTGGAGCTCCCCGGTTTCTTGATTTGTAATTATCTTTATCTGGATTTGCAGTTTATGTCCGGGATTTTGACGAAATGGCCTTTGATCCTTGGTTTCAACTGATCGATTCAGGGAGGATTCTTCTCAACCGATTTTCAATCTCTCTGATATGCCAAGATTTAGCCCTGATTCCTTAATTTCGAATTTATTCTGAATTAAGTCAGGATTTGGTGGGCTTTTGGCTCATTTCTCTTCACTCTCCTTTAGGAATGGGCCTGCAAATAATTAAACATTTAATTAGGAAAATGCAGAGTTTATTCTATAATAAGTAGGAGAATATGATATTATATGTGCAATATTAGTGACCAATCAATGAAGTCAAGGCCAAAACTGGAGAAATTTGCATACCGGATAGTGGTACAACACATACTATTCTCAAATATAAAAGGTACTTCTCTGATTTAAACCAACAAAGGCAATCATCAATACAATATGAGGTCCTGTAGACTTGATTGAAGGGACTGGTAAAGCCAGCTTTATATTGCCAAATGGAACAAAGTTTTTCATAAAAGATGCTTTATTTTCACCAAAATCCAAAAGAAATTTATTGAGTTTTAATGATATATATCTTCATGGATATGATACTCAGTCTGCAACTGAAGAAAATATGAAGTATATGTATCTTACTACTTATGTATCAGGAAAGAAGTGCATACTAGAAAAACTACCAAAGCTTTCCTCAGGATTGCATTACACATATATAAATGTGATAGAGTCACATATGGTAGTTAAAGAAGATACAGAGACATTAACTCTGTGGCATGATCGTTTAGGTCATCCTGGTTCAATGATGATGCGAAAAATTATTGAGAATTCGCATGTACATACATTAAAGGGACAGAAGATCCTTCAAGTTAGTAAAATTCCATGTGAGGCTTATTCTCTAGGAAAATTAATCATGAGACTATCACCAGCTAAAATAAAACAGAATCACCTACATTTCTTGAATGTATCCAAGGTGATATCTGTGGGCCTATACACCCATTTTGTGGACCATTTAGATATTTTATGGTATTGATAGATGCCTCTAGTAGATGGTCACACGTTTGTTTATTGTCAACTCGCAATGTGGCATTTGCGAGATTTCTTACTCAGATAATTAGATTACAGGCACAATTTCCTGATTATACAATCAAGAAAGTTAGACTTGACAATGCTGGTGAGTTTACGTCTCAGGCTTTTAATGATTATTGTATGTCAATTAGGATAGTTGTTGAACATCCTGTTGCCCATGTATATACACAAAATGGTTTGGCTGAGTCACTGATTAAGCGCCTCCAACTTATTGCTAGACCATTAATATTGAGAACAAAGCTTCCTATTTCTGTATGGGGTCATGCAGTTTTACATGCTGCAGCATTAATTCGCATCAGACCAAGTGCATATCATGAGTACTCCCCTCTACAATTAGCATTTGGTCAAGAACCAAATATTTCCCATCTTAGAATTTTTGGTTGTATGGTATATGTACCAATTGCTCCACCACAACGAACAAAGATGGGTCCTCAAAGGAGACTAGGAATATATGTCAGCTATGAATCTCCTTCTATTATAAGATATCTTGAGCTTAAAACCGGTGATGTTTTTACGACTCGGTTTGCCGATTGCCACTTCAATGAGGCAATTTTCCCAGCATTAGGGGGAGAAAAGAAACGCTGGAAAAGGAGATTACATGGAGTGTACCATCCTTATTGCATCTTGATCCTCACACAAAACAAAGTGAATCAGAAGTGCAAAAGATTATGCATTTACAAGAAATAGCAAATCAATTACCAGATGCGTTTACCGATATGAAAAGAGTGACTAAATCATATATACTAGCTGTAAATGCTCCTGCTCGGATTGAAATCCCAAAAGGACAACCCGAGAATGAAGTCACTAATGAGTCTATGACACGCCTGAAGCGTGGTAGACCAATCGGTTCTAAAGATAAAAATCCTCGAAAAAGAAAAGGAGCAGATAAGCACGATGACCCCAGTGTGTAAGAATGTGTTTCAGAAGAAACATAAAATAAGACAAATCAAGAGATGGAAAATCCTGAAGATATAGAAAATCATGAGATCTCTATTGATTATGTCAATACAGGAGGATTATGGAATCGCAATGAGATGAAAAATATGAATGAAATATTTTCCTATTCCGTAGCATGTGATATTGTTAACGGAAGTGAGGATCCTGAACCAAGATCCGTTACTGAATGTCAAAAGAGACATGATTGGACAAAATGGAAAGACGCTATACAGGCTGAATTGAATTCACTTAATAAGCGTAAGTATTTGGACCTATTATTCTCACGCCTGAAGCTGTGAGACCAGTAGGATACAAATGGGTTTTTATGCGAAAACGCAACGAGAGAAATGAGATTGTGAGGTATAAAGCTCGACTTGTTGCTCAAGGTTTTTCGCAAAGACCTGGAATTGATTATGAAGAAACGTATTCTCCGGTAATGGATGCAATTACGTTTAGATATTTAATCAGCCTAGCAGTTTCTAAAAAATTTAGAAATGCATCTTATGGATGTTTTTACAGCTTATTTATATGGGTCGCTTGATAGCGATATTTATATGAAATCCCTGAAGGATTTAAAATGCCTGAAGCATTAAGTTCAAAACACAAAGAATTATATTCAATCAAATTACAAGATCGTTATATGGGTTAAAATAATTAGGGCGCATGTGGTATAATCGCTTAAGCGAGTATTTATTAAAAGAAGGATATGTAAATAATCTTATATGCCCATGTGTTTTTATAAAGAAAATAACATCCGGATTCATTATCATTACTGTATATGTTGATGATTTAAACATTATTGGGACTCACAAAGAAATTCTAGAAGCAATGATTGTTGGCCCGAAGGCCCATCACTCTAGTTTTGATGATGATCAACTCATGTAGTTATAGTACTAATGATCTTGTGTTTAATTAGTGACAGATTTATGATCAAGATCTTAGTAGGTGCATAGCTTCAACAAAGGATTTGAAGTGAAGTTTTGGAGCTAGCACGATTTGATCCAAGAGCCATTGGATCGTGTTTGGACCAAGTCAAGAAGATGAGAAGGCTTCAAGTGAAGACTTCAAGAAGATGAAGACTTGTGTCAAGATTTGTTTTAGAAGATTTAGTTTTTTTGTTAAAATGTAAAGGATAGAGTAGTTGGTGGATTGCTCAAGTATACATATACACACACACTCTTGATTGTTTTGTTTTTTACAAAAGATTTTCTATTTTAGAAAATACATGTTTCGTTTTTGGTATTCAAGTTTTATGTTTTAACCAAAATCGTATTTAGTGCTTAAATGTCAAAAACATAGATATTTCACCATGTTTGTTTAGTGGATTATATCCATACACTCTATGCTTCAAAGTTGTTTAAATATCTTGTTTTTGTATTTGGTGAAGTTTTGGAAAAACAAGTTTTGAAAAATCAGTTTTGGAAAATACTGTTTTTCATTTGAGCCAATATTTCCAACTTACAAAAATAGTCCAAATTATTTGTAACATGCCTTGATTTTGTGCAAGCATGTTTGTTTATCAAAGTTTATTGGTAAAACTATTTTTGTAGATTTTTCAGTATTTTATGGGATTTTATGTGAGCCAAAAACACCAAGTTTTTAATCCCTTAAACTATGTTTCCTGGCTTCAGCCGGTCGACCGGGACGGTCGACCGCAGCTTGAAGTCGGCCGACCGTCACGGTTGACCGACGTGCACGCCAGTTCTGGCAGGAGGGCCGGCCGACCGACCCGGTCGACCGTACAGAGAACTCTGCTCGCTGGAAAGGCCCTGGTCGACCGGGTGGCCGACCGGACAGAGAGACTTGCTCTCTGTATCCTGGCCTCGGTCGACCGACCGGTCGACCGATGGCACAACGGTCTGAAATATGACCGTTGGCCGGTCGACCGGCCGGTCGACCGACAGGCCTGACAGACCTCCAACGGCTAGTTTTTGGAGCCCTATAAATTGGGCCATTTGGGGGCTGTTTTTCTCTAAGATTTCAAGAATAGTTTTGAGCTAGTTTTTCCCATTCTTTTCAGTGGTTATATCCACAAGTTTTAGAGCTTCATTTTCAAATCAAAAGAGAGTTTTTATCAAGAGTGTTAAAAGTGATTCTTTGGGTTTTTCCTCCACAATTTTCATCCTTATTTTCTCACACACCCACTTGAGCTATCCATTGCTATATCTACCTATAGGGTTTTGTTGTGAGAGTGTTTATTGGTGATCAAGTGTTTAGATCTCCAAGAGATCATTTCTTGTTTCTTGAGGAGGCGGACGAGTGTGTTCGCGGTTGATTAGAGTTCGTGTGTGAACTCTTGTTTGAGGTGCGGCCTCGGCGAGCTTGTAGGCTTGCGGTGTGTACGGACGAGAGAGTCCAAGGAGCTCTAGTGGGAACTCGTTGTAGGTGTTGCGGCACCGAGTGATCCGGTGGGATCGATTATAGTGAAAATCCTTCGTGTGTCGAAGGCAGGGATGTAAAGCAAGTGTACTCAAACCTCGAAACAAATTCCTTGTGTTTGCGATTGCTCACACTCTCTCTCTTTGTCTTCTTATTTATATCTTGCATACTTATCTTGTCTTTATCTTTATATGCATGATATACATGTGTGCTTAATTGCTATACTTGCTTGGGTTTGTTTTGCTAAAACTTGTATTTAACCAAGAGAGCCAACGCGGCACCTCAACCCTTATGTAGGGGAATCTAGAGGAGTTAGTCCAGAGCCCTTCACGGGGAATTCGGCTACACTCTTGTGTTATACGTGGTGTTTAGTTTAAGAGTTTAGTTTAGATCATAATAGTTTTTACTTCCGCATTATTTAGCATTAAGTGACCATTAGGTTAGCCATCACCTATTCACCCCCCCTCTAGGTGATCCTACAATGATATATTTAAAGAATGAATTTGAAATGAAAGACCTTGGGAAAACCAAATATTGTATTGGTTTTACAGATTGAGCACTTTCAAAGTGGAATACTTTTGCATCAATCAAATTACACTGAAAAGGTCTTAAAACGCTTTAACATGGATAAAGCAAATCCTTTAAGCACTCCAATGGTTGTTAGATCATTGAATGTGAAAAAAGATCCATTTCGCCCTCGCGAAGATAATGAAGAGGTTCTTGGTCCTGAAGTACCATACCTAAGTGCAATTGGAGCTCTTATGTATCTAGCTAATTGTACCCGATCAGATATAGCATTTGCTACTAATTTATTAGCAAGATTTAGCTCATCTCCTACACGGAGACATTGGAATGGTATTAAACATGTATTTCGTTATCTTCGAGGAACAACTAACTTTGGTTTGTTTTATTCTAGAGGATCAAAATAAGAAATAACTGGTTATGCAGATGCAGGTATTTGTCAGATCTACATAAAGGCAGGTCTCAAAAAGGATATGTGTTCACATGTAGAGGTGCAGCGATCTCTTGACGTTTACAAAAGCAGACACTTATTGTCACTTCTTCTAATCATGCTGAAGTCATAGCACTCCATGAAGCAAGTCGAGAATGTGTATGGCTAAGGTTTGTAACTCTACACATCCAAGAAACTTGTGGATTACCAGTCAACAGAGATCCAACAGTACTATTTGAAGACAATGCTGCATGCGTCGCTCAAATGAAGAAAGGATTCATCAAAAGCGACCGTACCAAGTATATACCCCCGAAGTTCTTCTCATTCAGCCAAGAGCTTGAAAAGGATAAGAAAATTAATATTCAGTATATCCGATCAAGTGATAATGTGGCAGATCTCTTTACAAAGGCACTTCCCCCTACAACTCTCTGAGAGCTTATTCATGATATTGGGATGCGTCATATGCGAGACTTATGAAGAAGAACTACTTATGTCAACTTGAGGGGAGCTTACGTGGCTGCACTCTTTTTCCCTTACTATGGTTTTGTCCCACAGGGTTTTCCTGGTAAGGTTTTTAACGAGGCAGTATAGAACACGTATACAGAGATGATGTACTCTTTTTCCCTTCGCTATGATTTTTTCCCACTGGGTTTTCCTAGAAAGATTTTTAATGAGACATCATGTAAGGTTGACAGCCAAGGGGGAGTGTTATGAAACGTGGCTGCCTACCTTTACTATACACCATTAATGAGTTTACTATGCGCTGATGCAAGCGATGACGCAAGCGTGCACTGTGCGCTGAGGCAAGCGATGACGCAAGCGTGCATAGTGATTGCATAGTACCCCAAAGTTTTTCTATAATAGGCCTTCCTGATTCATTTCAATGTACACACTTCAAAAATCAATAAGAATTTCTACTTCTACTCTGTTTCTAGAATTCTCTGTTTTGGTGTTATATTTCTCGGAGTTTTATAACAAAGGAAATTTTCTCTATCAAATTGTACTGAAGCCATACAAGTGGTTAAGTTATTGAATGGTGATGGCGGTGGAAAATAGGTGCTTAAGGCAGGATGCAGAGCTCAAATAAATAAATAATAATCTATGCATTGCTTGTTTTCTTGAAAGGTAAATCTTCAGTTACCATAAAGAAATTCAGTTAACTATGCAGAGGATAGCCTACAACTCATACACCATGCCTTACAAAAAAGTAGGGTTATGAAAAATAAACAACCTTTATTTATCATTTACCAGCGCCCCCCGCCCCCCCCCCCCCCCCCCCCCCCCCCCCCCCCCCGCTCCAACGAATATTGTGAGAAGTCGTGTTTTGTAAATCAATCATATAGAAATGTCATTGGAAATTAAGGATTGAGAAAATTATTAAAGAGTGGATTTTAATGATTAACCCCATTGTCTTTTCTAATGCAAATGGTTTTTTTCCAAATTAAAATTGCATAGAAAATCTAAAATTGAATATAACTTTTCATTTGTATTTTAAGAGCATTTTTCACGTGTCCAGAAATCCAGTGCAGTTCAAAGTTCATGCAAACAGATAGCAACAACAGTGACTAGATGTCTATTTATCTAATCAAAATACTAAAATCTAAGTTAACCTCGCTATCACCCATTTCAACAAACATGAAGCATGCATTCTCTAACCATCAAACAAGGAAAGCACCAAGAGCAAACTCACACAATCATTTGCATAAATCTACGTCAAGGTGAATTTGCAATTATCAATATATGAAAATTAATTAGTAAATTCGAATGGCTAAATGTTAATTAAATAATTGATAATTATATTCAATTTTATCAAATGGATCATAATTTATTTAAAAAATAAAAGCACTCGCATGGGTTTTCACTGAACCGAATATTGAGTTATATTGTCAAGTTCGAAAATCCACAATTAACTTAATTTGAAAAAATGTCGTAGATTTAATTACTTTAATTTATTTTACTGCCAAAATAATTTTACAGAATTAAAAATCCAGTTTGTGTTTTCTGAAATTATTTTGAATTTATTTCTAATTTTTCTGAATTTATATAAGCCTAAAATCAATTAAAATCTTTAAAGGGTCTCAGCTTTTACAGTAACGGGTCTGGTCTACTACAGTAACAGATCTGGGTTGCTACAATACCTACTACAGAAAAATTGCTACAGTAAGATTTTATATTTTTTTCCTTTCTTTTCTTTCCTTTCTTTCTCTTTGTCTTTTTTTTTTTTGGGTTTTGGGTCAGATTTGGGTCTGTCCAGACTCGATCCGGGCTGGCCCGGCCCGGGCTATCCTGACAACATTTTTTTCTTTTTTTGTGATGATAAAAATCTTAAAAATAAATTAAAAATCATGATAATTGGGAGGCACATCTTGGGTGTTCCTACATATTTTTTTTTCAGGTTTTTAGAGTGGAGTTTTGGTAATGAAATATATGAAATAATATAACATGCTCAAGGTGTTCGGTGAAATACCGAAATGAAAAAAATCATATAAATTAAACTACACTCACCTGAATCGCTCCTCTTCAGTCTGAATTGTTCATCCTCGCATCTAACAAGCTTACGCCTCACCTAGATTGGGTTTAAGAAGATAAATGAGAGAGGTGAGAGGAAAGAGAGATTTCTGTGAAAGGATTTTTAGTTTTCTTCTTCTTTTATTTATTTTTCCTTTAAGGCTGATGAACAATGAGATAGGGTTTAATTTATTAGATTAGGAATTATACTCTGATTTTTTTTAGTTTGTAGGTTACAACTGATAGATTAGCTTGTTTAGGGGATCATCAGGGATCTTAAGAGATTTTATAGTTGAGAATTGAAATTTAAAATTTACTTTAAATTTAGTTTAAATAAATTGGATCACTCTCATAATCACACACCAATGTGGTATCATTGTTCGGGCATTAGGATTTGAAATAGATGGACTCAGGTTTGAGCATGGATTTAACAATTTAAGTAATATTTTTTTAATTTATTATTTATTATTTTATATTATTCATTTAGGTATTATGAAATGGGAATATTACAGCTACATTCTCTATGTTCACTGCAAGAAAAGAAAAGGGGGTCAAGCGTCAATTTCTGCCAAGTCTGTTCTGACCAGAGGGCAGACGTGCAGACCAAGCAGAAGATATAACATTTCCTATCCTTCCTGACAGTTGGGCCACGTCATAAGAAATGAAACTGCTTGACGAGTCCATCATAAGAACCAAAATTTCTTGACAAATGGATTTTAAACATCAGGAGTGCAACAGTCATCACCATCCTCTCTCTCTCTCTTTCCTCCATCAAATGAAGAGCAAAAAAGACAGCATCACTCGCAGAACAGTGCAAGATTTTAGCAGTAAGAAACTTTCAAAAAGCAGCTCAAATCTCTCCTGAAGAATTCTGCCTGTTTATAGAGAAAAAAGAAGCTCAAGCATCAACTGTTCAGGATTCTAATCCCCAAAAAGACGAAGAGCCATTCGATAAGTGGTATACACGTGTCACAATGGCTCAGATTAAAACAGTCATGCTGGATACACTGCACATTCCTCGAATGTCGTGTCTCCTCGAAAATTAGTAGTTAATTGACCGACGCAAACGGCAGATGTGACATACATTTAAGGCTCTGCTAGCCTGTAAAGTCACGCACGCCACTACAAGACAAAACTCGATGCGACAACAAGCAGCCTGAGTTCGGGTTCAAAATACTCTTCTCTATCTGATTCCCTCTCTATATTAGAGTTCTCGGGAACATATAGCCCCCGAGGGAGAGCTCCCGATCTCCTCTGAAGAGAAAGAACCAGAAGGGGCATCTGTAGTGGTTACTTTCCGATCTCCTCAAAATCACGCCATATGTCCAACCAACACTAAACAGGCAAGTGACACGTGGCCACTTTCAGAATCTTCAAGGGGAGTCCTCGATCGATTCAAATCCCGAGCGGTTTGTATAGTTAAAAGTGTAAATCACCTAGAGGGGGGGTGAATAGGTGATAGTGCTAATCTTGAAACTAAATGCGAAAGCTAAAACAAATTTGCAACTACACTTAGTACAACCAACGAGTGTAGCTGAATTCCTGTGAAGGGCTGTAACGCCTCGTTCCCGCAGGTACGGGGACGTTATGGCGACGTACATACGCAGAGCGGAAAACCCTCACGTACGTACGCTAAGCCTCAGTATAAACCAGAACCTCCATATATACATGAGTTCCAGCATGAAATAAGTACAAGAATACCTGCAGAAAAAGGTGAGTGATCATAACAGATAGGAAAAACAGGGACAAATAAAATAACAGAAATAAATCACCAAGATACCTATGAATAGTCCCGGTGAGGAATCTCCTATGTGACTCCAAGGCACGCTCTGATACTACGGTAACTCGGATCTCCAACCTGGGCACGCAAACCTAGGGTCGTCAGAAAGCGACCTAGTGAGTAGTAAAATGAAGGAGGAGGTAGTAATATATACAATAGTAGTACGGCACGATAATAATATTAATATATAATACATGAGGTGCACTAGTGATACCATATCATAAGTACATGTCATCTTTTAATACCCTCATTGCTTAATATGTTATCATTGGGTCATGTCTATAGTTGTATCCAGTTTTATATACCAATTTTATATACTCATGAATGTTGTCTAGTGGTGACGTGATAGAAGTGAACTTGCAGTGGGGCGTATGCAATATGAACATGCAGGTGGGCATATGCAATATAACCACAATACTGAGTGGTGCATATACAGTAATGATAACTGCTATACAGAGAACAGAATATATGCAATGCAGAACATGCGAAGTATGCCACTACAGACAGTGTAACATGTACTAGGTAAAGTAACAAGCATACAGGTAACATGATATCGGATCAAGTATCATGAACAGTAACAAGTACAACTAAACATGTCTCAGGCAAGTCATGTCATTTATACAATAGTAGCAATCAGTACCACCTGGTATTATAATCAATCTCTTCCAGTGTCCCATACTACTGGCAGTTCATACTGGAGCCCGCACTCCAGTCGAACCCATCCGGACATGGCCTACGGGTACTATTATCCAAATGAGAGAGTGACCAAATAACAAGTGTTCCCGACGTCACTATTGTGTATACTGTTTTATTATGTTAATTGGAAACCCATGGTCGAGGAGTTCTTATCGGGTGGGTGTATCCCGTACATACCTGGGACAACGGCCTTATCAGATCCCTGGCTGCTGAGAGCAGGGCCAGCCCTCTAGAGCTGTAACATGTAACGGGAATCTCAATGAGCTAAAACAATAACGGGATGCTCATGAGTAACAGATGGTAGCCAGCACTACCCCGTCCCCTGCAGTAGGATGAACAATGGATCCAGACATCCACCCGATATGATCTAATCAACCGTCAAGTCTCCCCCATACCCAAGTGATCTTTATGTGTTAAGTATACAAGGTAACAAGAACAAATACAGTACATGATACGGGTAACATGATAACTGGACATGAGCTCGGTTGATAGCATAGAACAATATAACGGGAAACGGGAACAATATAACGGGAAACGGGAACAATAGATGTGGGATTCCACATATCGCATATCAACAGCTCTCATGTCCAGTAACGGGATATGGTAACAGGAAACAATCATATAACATGAATACGGGAACATGGAACAATAATACATGTAATATGCACGGTGATCCATATGACAAGAAGATAGAAACCACATGCAAGTACACTTGTGCGGTGAGTATATGTAGCAGTGCTGTCTGTGTAATGAGTATCCGTGAAGTGGTGCATGTATATATCGGTGGGACATGAATACGAAATAAAAGTGTGACGGGTCATAGTATCGGTGCAACATGTACATGTAATAACAATGATCAGTGTCTAATATCATGGAAGGTGAACTACAGTATCCGTGTAATGATGATAACACTAATGGAAATGCGGTACTTATCCGTGTACTAGTGGAACATAGATGTGTAGCTATCATCCGTATAACATATATGTGTAGCACTAGTACATGTAATAATAGTAGTCCGTGTCTCGTGTAATACCATGTCCCGTGACTTACTGTAACGGTGTCTAGCATGCATGTCTCGTAACAGTGTAGTGTCATCGTATATTTGTGGCTCAGTATGCATGTCATGTGACTGTGATACAATACATGTCATAAAAGTATATAAGCATATGATGATATAGTGGCCCGAGTGTCAACGGCTGTGCAGGTAGGATGACTGTGTCTGAGTTGTCTATGCCAGTATGTATTGATCCGATAATTACCTCCTTATCTTTATTTTAAATCAGGAAATACCTAACAAGATTCTAGGTCATTTCTATTACAATGACTGTCCGATCATGACCAGTGAATAATTGGTAATTACCGTATTTTATCCATAATCAGGATATATCAATCAATGTCACTAAACATGGTAAAATATAAAATATAAATTATAAAAGAAAAACACTCACAAACTGGTCATAGGACTGTAGCTCTCTTTCCCACGATCGCAACGGATCCAGAATCGTCCAAATCGGAGTCTGGATGCTTTCGATATCGCCCGAATACTAAATCATAAGAAAAAGGGTAAATAGGTAAATAAACATAATTCAAATGAAATTAATAAAATGTCACAGGGGGTTTTCTGTAAATTTACCTTTAACGGGTTTCAGATGCGGGTTGGGCTCTTAACGGGTCGGGTCCAGATCCACAACCCATACCCACTTAACTTAAGTTAAATGGGTAACGAGTTAACGGGTTGGATAGGGGGTTTATTTGGGTTAATGGGTTTGGGTTAAAAACCCAAACCCAATAAAGCATAAAGCAGCAGCAGCAGCACTGCTGCTGTTGTGCTTCCTGCGCAGACGAGCTGGCCGGCGACGGCGGGGGCCCGCCGGCGGCGATCCCAGCCGCCGGAGGCGCGGCCATCATGCTGGGGGAGAGGGCGCGAGAGAGAGATAGAGAGAGGGGAGGGTTATAGAAGAAGAAGGATGGAAAGAAGAAAACAAAGGGGAGGAAGAGGGGGGCGGCGCCCGGAGGGGCGCCGGCCACCGGCGTTGCGCCGGGCCGGAGCGGCAACCCCGGGCGGGGGCGCCCACAGTGCCAGTGGCGCCTGGCCACGGGGGAGCGGCGGTGGCACGCCGGCCACCGGCCGCGGGCATGGGTCAGAGCTCCACAGGAAGGGAGAGAGAGAGAAAAGAGAGAAATAGAGAGGGGAGAGAGAAATTAGAGAGAGAAAGAGATGGTAGTGAGAGAGAGTTTTTAGAGAGAAATAGAGAGAGGGGAATTTTTAAAGAAGAAGGAGAGAGAGATGGCGGTGGAGATGGTCAAAGGTGGTGGCTTGGCTTGGGAGAGAAGGAAGGAGAAAAGAAGAAAAAAGAAAAATAAAAATTAATATGTAAATATTATAATATTGGCCTAAAATTCGACTAGCTCTGAATGGTGCCCAAAAATTACAGAAAATAGAGAATATTATCCTGAGACGTAAATGAAGACGGTTTACAGAAACTCGATCCGGTTTGTAAATTAAAAATCTCGGAGTGTCTCGCCGATACGGGTGACACCGGTTTGGCTGGATTTTTTATAAATTCAGCAAAATCTCCATACCCAAACATAGCTCATGTGATTCTAAGACATACGGTGAAAGCCGATTCTCAAAATAGAACTCCATTTGTGAATTAAAAATCGGAAAGCAGATTATCGGTATCGGTCGACACCGACAACGGAGATTTTCCAAAATAATCCAGAAAAATTCCAGAAAATCCTGAAAAATCTAAAATATTAGGAAATGATATTTGAAACTGAAATCGGCTCAATCAGACTATCACGGAGGTCAAATCAATTTTGTACGTCGTATCGCGTACTGATACGGTGATACGTACACCGGGAAGCAGGGGGTTACATTTCTCCCCACCTTACAAAAAAAATTGCGTCCTCGCAATTTCAATCAGGTGTGAGAACAAGATTTTTAACCCGAAAGCCGAAATGTTACGGGTCCACGACCCTTCCGCTGTGCACTCTGATATCTATCAGGAACTCGGGATGGCGAAGTATGGTAGTGAACTAATCCTAACGGATGAGAAGCAAGACGATGCAAGGAAAGCGAGAAGGAAATCGGATGTTCTGATTGATAACTGGAAGGAAGGAAGGAAGACAAACGAGTCAATGAATGCATTGTCAAGGTCATGGTATTCTTGTACTCGGTGCTGGAATTCCCGAATTCAGATACAGACAAGTTTGAATCTGAATCTGATGTACTATTGGTAAGAGCCCAAGTATTGTCCCAGGTGGTTACCCACACCAGGTATGAACCTAAGCTCTGATACCACTATGTAACGCTCCGTTCCCGCAGGTACGGGGACGTTATGGCGACGTACATACGCAGGACGGAAAACTCTCACGTACGTACGCTAAGCCTCAGTACAGGACAGAACCTCCATATATACATGAGTTCCAGCATGAAATAAGTACAAGAATACCTGCATAAAAAGGTGAGTGATCATAACAGATTGGAAAAACAGGGACAAATAAGATAACAGAAATAAATCACCAAGATACCTATGAATAGTCCCGGTGAGGAATCTCCTATGTGACTCCAAGGCACGCTCTGATACTACGGTAACTCGGATCTCCAACCTGGGCACGCAAACCCAGGGTCGTCAGAAAGCGACTAGTGAGTGGTAAAATGAAGGAGGAGGTAGTAATATATACAATAGTAGTACATGCACGATAATAATATATAATATATAATACATGAGGTGCACTAGTGATACCATATCATAAGTACATGTCATCTTTTAATACCCTCATTGCTTAACATATTATCATTGGGTCATGTCTATAGTTGTATCCAGTTTTATATACCAGTTTTATATACTCATGAATGTTGTCTAGTGGTGACGTGATAGAAGTGAACATGCAGGTGGGCGTATGCAATATGAACATGCAGGTGGGCATATGCAATATAACCACAATACTGAGTGGTGCATATACAGTAATGATAACTGCTATACAGAGAACAGAATATATGCAATGCAGAACATGCGAAGTATGCCACTACAGACAGTGTAACATGTACCAGGTAAAGTAACAAGCATACAGGTAACATGATATCGGATCAAGTATCATGAACAGTAACAAGTACAACTAAACATGTCTTAGGCAAGTCATGTCATTTATACAATAGTAGCAATCAGTACCACCTGGTATTATAATCAATCTCTTCCAGTGTCCCATACCACTGGCAGTTCATACTGGAGCCCGCACTCCAGTCGAACCCATCCGGACATGGCCTACGGGTACTATTATCCAAACGAGAGAGTGACCAAATAACAAGTGTTCCCGACGTCACTATTGTGTATACTGTTTTATTATGTTAATTGGAAACCCATGGTCGAGGAGTTCTTATCGGGTGGGTGTATCCCGTACATACCCGGGACAACGGCCTTATTAGATCCCTGGCTGCTGAGACCAGGGCTAGCCCGCTATAGCTGTAACATGTAACGGGAATCTCAATGAGCTAAAACAATAACAGGATGCTCATGAGTAACAGATGGTAGCCAGCACTAACCCGTCCCCTGCAGTGGGACGAACAATGGATCCAGAAATCCACCCGATATGATCTAATCAACCGTCAAGTCTCCCCCATACCCAAGTGATCTTTATGTGTTAAGTATACAAGGTAACAAGAATAAATACAGTACATGATACGGGTAACATGATAACAGGACATGAGCTCGGTTGATAGCATAGAACAATATAACGGGAAACAGGAACAATATAACGGGAACAATATAACGGGAAACGGGAACAATAGATGTGGGATTCCACATATCGCATATCAACAGCTCTCATGTCCAGTAACGGGAAATCCATATCAGTAACAGGAAACAATCATATAACATGAATACGGGAACATGGAACAATAATACATGTAATATGCACGGTAATCCATATGACAAGAAGATAGAAACCACATGCAAGTACACTTGTGCGGTGAGTATATGTAGCAGTGCTGTCTGTGTAATGAGTATCCGTGAAGTGGTGCATGTATATATCGGTAGGACATGAATACGAAATAAAAGTGTGACGGGTCATAGTATCGGTGCAACATGTACATGTAATAACAATGATCAGTGTCTAATATCATGGAAGGTGAACTACAGTATCCGTGTAATGATGATAACACTAATGGAAATGCGGTACTTATCCGTGTACTAGTGGAACATAGATGTGTAGCTATCATCCGTATAACATATATGTGTAGCACTAGTACATGTAATAATAGTAGTTCGTGTCTCGTGTAATACCATGTCCCGTGACTTACTGTAACGGTGTCTAGCATGCATGTCTCGTAACAGTGTAGTGTCATCGTATATTTGTGGCTCAGTATGCATGTCATGTGACTGTGATACAATATATGTCATAAAAGTGTATAAGCATATGATGATATAGTGGCCCGAGTGTCAACGGCTGTGCAGGTAGGATGACTGTGTCTGAGTTGTCTATGCCAGTATGTATTGGTCCGATAATTACCTCCTCATCTTTATTTTAAATCAGGAAATACCTAACAAGATTCTAGGTCATTTCTATTACAATGACTGTCCGATCATGACCAGTGAATAATTGGTAATTACCGTATTTTATCCATAATCAGGATATATCAATCAATGTCACTAAACATGGTAAAATATAAATATAAATTATAAAAGAAAATACTCACAAACTAGTAATAGGACTGTAGCTCTCTTTCCCACGATCGCAACGGATCTAGAATCGTCCAAATCGGAGTCCGGATGCTTTCGATATCGCCCGAATACTAAATCATAAGAAAAAGGGTTAAATAGGTAAATAAACATAATTCAAATGCAATTAATAAAATGTCACAGGGGGTTTTCTGTAAATTTATCTTTAACGGGTTTCAGATGCGGGTTGGGCTCTTAACGGGTCGGGTCCAGATCCACAACCCATACCCACTTAACTTAAGTTAAATGGGTAACGAGTTAACGGGTTAACGGGTTGGATAGGGGGTTTATTTGGGTTAATGGGTTTGGGTTAAAAACCCAAACCCAATAAAGCATAAAGCAACAGCAGCAGCACTGCTGCTGTTGTGCTTCCTGCGCAGACGAGCCGGCCGGCCAGCCTAGCTGGCCGGCGACGGCGGGGCCCGCCGGCGGCGATCCCATCATGCTGGGGGAGAGGGCGCGAGAGAGAGATAGAGAGAGAGAGGGAGGGTTACAGAAGAAGAAGGATGGAAAGAAGAAAACAAAGGGGAGGAAGAGGGGGGCGGCGCCCGGAGGGGCGCCGGCCACCGGCGTTGCGCCGGGCCGGGAGCGGCAACCCCGGGCGGGGGCGCCCACGGCGCCAGCGGCGCCTGGCCCGGGGACGCGGCGGCGGCACGGCACGCGCGCCACCGGCCGCGGGCATGGATCAGAGCTCCACAGGAAGGGGAGAGAGAGAGAGAAAAAGAGAGGGGAGAGAGAAATTAGAGAGAGAAAGAGATGGTAGTGAGAGAGAGTTTTTAGAGAGAAATAGAGAGAGAGGGGAATTTTTAAAGAAGAAGGAGAGAGAGATGGCGGTGGAGATGGTCAAAGGCGGTGGCTTGGCTTGGGGGAGAAGGAAGGAGAAAAGAAAAGAAAAAAGAAAAATAAAAATTAATATGTAAATATTATAATATTGGCCTAAAATTCGACTAGCTCTGAAGGGTGCCCAAAAATTACAAAAAAATAGAGAATATTATCCTGAGACATAAGATGAAGACGGTTTGCAGAAACTCGATCCGGTTTGTAAGTTAAAAATCTCGGAGTGTCTCGCCAATACGGGCGACACCGTTTGGCCAGATTTTTGATAAATTCGGCAAAATCCCCATACCCAAATGTAGCTCATGTGATTCTAAGACATACGGTGAAAGCCGATTCTCAAAATAAAACTCCATTTGTGAATTAAAAATCGGAAAGTAGATTATCGGTATTGGTCGACACCGACAACGGAGATTTTCCAAAATAATCCAGAAAATTTCAGAAAATCCTGAAAATCTAAAATATTAGGAAATTATATTTGAAACTGAAATCGGCTTAATCGGACTACCACGGAGGTCAAATCAATTTTGTACGTCGTATCGCGTACTGATACGGTGATGCGTACACCGGGAAGCAGGGGGTTACAAGGGCTCTGAACTAACTCCTCTTGATTCCCCTAGATAAGGTTGAGGTGCTATATGAAGCTCTCGTGGTTAAGTACAAGTGAGGCACACACAATCAAACCAAGCATATAATATGAATAGGCAATATGAATATATGCAAGGCACAAATGCAAGCAAATAAGATATGACAATATGAATGATGCTATGCACAAACACAAATAAAGGAGAGAGAGTTGAGAGTCAATGGATCAAACGCAAAGACAAAGATGTGTTTCGAGGTTCGAGCCCTTAGCTCTACGTCCCCGCCTTCACCGAGAAGGATTTTCAATCCACTAAGGAGTACCGAACTCCTCTCTCAAACTTACAATGCCACCGAGGCAATACAACCACAATCCACCTCTACCGAAGAGGGATACAAAACACCACTTCGATCAACCTCTACCAAAGTGAGATACAATAAAACAAGGAGGGTTTACAACTTGGTGGTTTTCTCAACCACAAACAATTTCTTTTCCACAAAACAAATGATCCTAAATAGATAGGATAGGAGATATAGCTCAAGTGTGAAAAAACTAGAGTTTGGAAAACAAAAACTCAAAGAAAAATACTTGGGAAAACTCTTGGTAAAAGATAGAAATGAAGAACAAAGTAAATCTCCCAAATTTTCTATTTTCTTTGATTTTTCTAAAAACTCTAAAACAAAATAAAGATTGATCTTTTGAAGCTCTAAAACTTTTTGAAAACTTGTTTTAAACACCAAGAAAGGAGAGAAATTTTAGCTCTTGAAAATCTTAGCCAAAATTCCAAAGAAATGGGGTTTATATAGGCCAAACCCTAAAACTAGCCATTGGCTGATTTTTCAGCCAGACGGTCGACCGCCCGGTCGACCGCCAACGGTCATAAATATGACCGTTGGGGCATCCCGGTCGACCGCCCGATCGACCGCAATTTTACAGAGAGCAAAGCTCTCTGTCCGGTCGACCGCCCGGTCGACCGGCCTAGTTGCTGGCCAGACGTGAACGGACTTGTGCACGTCGGTCGACCGACCGGTCGACCGGCTCTGGAATACGGTCGACCGTCCCGGTCGACCGCCAAAGCCTGGCAGCCAAATTTTCTGGGACAGAAAAACAGTTTAAAAATATTCTTAAAAATACTTAAAAATCTTCTTAAAATTCAAAAAATAGTTTCTAACAAAATGTATGATATATAAACATGTGATAAAAATTTCAACTCAAATATCAAACATTTTGAACCATTTTTGTGTCTTATCATTTTTACCAAAAACCAAAAACTGTATTTTGTCAAACTTGGATTTTTCTCAATAGGAAATCTGATTTTTCTTAAAATTCATGAATAGATATATTAAAATAAGTTTGTTTAAGATATGAAGCATGTATGTATATTGAACACATCTAATATACATAAAAAACCATTTAAACTTGTTTTGATCTAAACTATTCATGAAAACCAATTCAAAATATAAAACTTGTGTGTGTTGTGAACTTGAGCATATCAACTATTCTAAGCTTTACAAATGAATCTAAAACACACTAAACTAAACTATGGATACCTAAGTCTTCTTGACGATCTTCCATCTTCAAGTCGACTCGATCCAAAACGTGATCCACGAGCGAGACTCCAACGAGTGCTAGGTATGATCTTGATGCTCGGACTCTGGAATCACCATGTGAATGCTTCAAAACTCAAATTGTTGAAGCAATCACGGACTAATATCTTGCTAAATGATCTGAAACTAAAATCACAAGATTATTAGTAAACATAACTACATGAGTTAATCATCATCAAAACTAGATTGGAAGGCCCCTGGGCCAACAATCTCCCCCTTTTTGATGATGACAAAACTCATGGAGTTATATATGCATGGATTAAAGTTAAGCTTCAAAGAAGCTCCCCCTTAACTCATGCATAGTATTAAACAATAAATATATGCAATAAATACTGTAACGCCCCGATTTCACGTATACAGGGACGTCACTGCGACGTATATACGTAGGTCAGATAATGCCCCACACGTATATACGCTAAGCAAAAAGTACAACAAGAAACAGAGTACACGACAAAGCGTGGTATCAATACATATGCCAACACAAGAAGTACACATACAAAGTTATCACAGGATATTAAAAAGTATTACACATTACATGTGTATTACATCATAACCAAGTCCAAAAGAAATATATACAAATATGTATACAAAAAGCTCACAAGTAGAAAGAGGATCTCGTGAGTCAAAAGGTAAGTCTGGCACGAAGGGACTGGAACTAGTCCGCCTGCTCACTAAAGTAAGCTTGGTCCTCTGTGGATGGCTCCACTTCGTTCCAAGCTTCGGAATCTGAATGTGCAAATCCAAGGAGTCAAGACATATACAATAAACAAACTATAGCCAAGTGGCTAAGGGACATGAATAAGGAAAGATGAAACAGTTATAAGGAATATCAACTAACAAGTATGAAAAGCATGAGGAGATAAAATCCTAAATACAATAGATCTACAGTTGACGTCTTATTATTATTACTTGTCTTACTGTGATATCTAGCTATGTGACCCAGCGTCCCAGAGCACATAGATCCATATCCTAGTAAAGCAAGGTTGTTATTGGAAACAGCGGTTGTATCGACGAACTATGTTTACAGTGGACCCCGTACATGCCCGGGATAACGGTCCAGGATTGTTCCGTTGCTTGGTGACGGAAGCCAGCCGCTAGGCTAAACAGGAGGGACTTATGTATGCCCTTAACATGATGGTACCAGTAATAGAGGGAGCAAGCACTCCCCTCGGTCCCCTGGAGGCCCACAGGTCAGACCGGAACATGAGTTGCACAACATTCCTAAAAGCCACTGTAAACACGAACACATATCGATATCCGCATGTTTTCCCCCGACCCATATGTAAGTTGGTCCATTTTATACAAAAGTCAAGTGTATCATGCTTGGTCCAAGTGATGGCATGATAAGTGGTGATATTCACTATTTAACAAGTTATGGAATGATAATGTACAATAACAAGTCATGAAGTAATATGAGGTAAGATTCATCAAGTAACATGTCATGTAATACCAGTTATGAAGCATGAACAAAAATAATATGCCATACATGTATCAACAATAAGATCTAAATTCAGAACAGAATCAACTAAGTCAAACAGTCAGAATTAGTCGACTAGGTGGAAGGGTTAGTCGACTATTAGGGGTCTTAAGTCGACTACTAGTCTGGATGAGTCGACTAAAACTGGGAAACAGAGAGTTGGGTTCTGTTTCAGGGAAAGTTAGTCGACTAGGTAGAAGGGCTAGTCGACTAACAGTGAACTTAAAAGTCGACTAACAGACTCTTAAGTCGACTAAATCTGTGATACAGAGAGTTGGTGTTTTCTGGTCCAGGGAAAGATTAGTCGACTAGGTTAAAAATGTAGTCGACTAGGGGGGTCTAGTCGACTGGTAATATGGCTTAGTCGACTAAAACTGTGAAATCAGAAAAGGTTAAGTTTCAGCTAAGGTGGGTTAGTCGACTGGTCCCTAGGTTAAGTCGACTAATCGTGGGAAAACAGTGACAGAACAGATTTTCTGGTGGTTGTTCTTGATGATCTAAAAATAGGATTTTTATGGCACAAGTGTGCATGATTTGTCAACACAAGTATACAAAGGAGTTCACAAGTCTTGGTGAGTAGATATACTCACTAGGAATGGTTTGATTGAAGCTTTACGAGTCCGGGAAGAGTGTGGTCGTCAAATGGCACCTATGTGATCCTTGGCGACGAAAAGAGCTACGATTCAAGCTCCAAATCAGTTGCTTGAGCTAGAGGTGAAGATCTTGTGGTGTTCTTGGAGTTAGGGTTTGAGATGGAGAAGGAAATGGTGAAGGCTAAACTCTTGGTGAAGTGAAGAAAAGAGTAAAAGAATGTAAAGGGAAACTTATATAGGATTTGATTTTTGTAAAGGAGATGCAATTAAAGAAATTGAGAGGGGTTTATTGCAAAATAGGGGAGGGGATGGGTGTCCCTCTCCTTGGCCACTTGGCCGGCCATGGGGGAGAGAGAGAGGGGCATTAAATGGGGGTTGGTGAGGTTATGTGGAGTTGGAATTTTGGAAGAGATTTGGATTTTTGGAAAAAAATGGGAAAAGTTTGTGGTTGTGGAGAAAGAGGAATAAAGGAAAAGGAAAATGGAAAGAAATTCATAAAAGAAGGTATTTACTCTAACTTGGAAATTGAAAATATTGAAAACATGGATTCCTAGGTTAGGTCATGTATGCGGAAAACATTTCGGAAAATACCGAAATCGTCCGAAATTCAAGTATCTCGGAACGACTCGTAAATTTTACCAAAAATCAATAATAATATATGAAGACTAATAGTGAAATCCTTTTTAAGAAATACTTTATAGTTTTAAAACTAAAAATCCCGGAATCAGTTATCTACCTACTCCGTTGGAATTTTCATAAATTTATAAAATTCTCAGAAAAAGTATTTAAGTAGGGAATATGATTCTAAGAAATAAAGTCTAAAGGACCATCTAGAAATTCCTAACTGTTTGAGAATTAAAATTCCAGGGATCGATCAGCGACACTGGTCGACACCGGTTTTGAAGAAATTTATTTTAATTAAAGAAAAATCCAGAAAATCATATAAAATCTAATATATTGGAAAATGATATTTGAAATTGAAATCGGTCAAATACAGGAAGTAAATCGAAAAATACGATCGAAAAGCTGAATACGCAACTAAGGACGTATTCTGGAAACGGGGTATTACAATCCATCCACCTTACAAAAATTTCGTCCTCGAAATTTCATAAGGTGAAAGGTAACAGGGAAGGTAACAGATAGTTAAGGAAAAGAAGAGAGATAACAATAGAAAAGAATAAGAAGGAAAAAGTTTTTTACCAAATCAAGATGTGAAGAGTTGAGGATAGCGCTCCCGGATAACGTCCTCTCGTTCCCAAGTGGCCTCTCCTGGCGCATGCCGGTTCCAAGACACCAACACTAATGGTATAGCCTTGTTCTTCAGTGTCTTCACACTCTTATCCAAAATGGCCATCGGCTTCTCCTGATATGATAAATCTGGCTGTAGTTCCAGTTCGGAATGATCCAAAATATGACTATCATCCTTTACATATTTCCTCAACTGAGATACGTGGAAAACATTGTGCACACCGTCCAAAGATGGAGGTAAGGCCAATCTGTAAGACACATCTCCCACTCGCTCCAAAATTTCGAATGGGCCGATATATCTCGGACTCAGCTTTCCACGAATACCGAACCGGATCACTCCTCTGGTAGGTGATATCCTCAAGAACACATGATCTCCTGCCTGGAACTCCAATGGCCTTCTCTGAGAATCTGCCCAACTCTTCTGACGGCTTTGAGCTGTCCTGAGGTGATCTCTGATGACTCTGACTTTCTCTGTTGTCTGAATCAGAATCTCTGGCCCCAAAAGTCTCCTCTCACCGACTTCATCCCAACAAATCGGTGACCGACACTTCCTTCCATACAATGCCTCAAAAGGTGCCATCTTGATACTTGCCTGATAGCTGTTATTATAAGAAAACTCAGCCAAGTGAAGATGATCTTCCCAAGATCCCTTAAACTCAATCATGCAGGCCCTTAGCATATCTTCAAGGATCTGGATAGTCCTCTCAGATTGCCCGTCTGTCTGAGGATGATATGATGTACTGAATTTCAGACGGGTCCCCAAACTTTCTTGGAGACTCTCCCAAAAATGGGATCTGAATCTGGTGTCTCTATCTGAAACAATACTGACTGGAACTCCATGCAGACGAACTATCTCCTTCATGTACTTGTCTGCCAAGACCTCCGTTGACTGTCCCACCCTGAATGGTATAAAGTGAGCTGACTTGGTGAGACGGTCAATGATTACCCACACAGCATTATTACCTTTAGGACTTCGAGGTAATGCCGTGACAAAATCCATGGTGATGTGCTCCCACTTCCATTCGGGTATCGGCAAAGGATGTAGAAGTCCAGCTGACCTCTGATGCTCTATCTTTATCTGCTGGCACACCAGGCACTTGGCTACAAACTGAGCTATCTCCCACTTCATAGCATTCCACCAAAACTGCTTCTTCAAGTCCTGATACATCTTGTTTCCCCCTGGGTGGATGGAATATGCTGAACTGTGTGCTTCTGCCAAAATCTTCTGTCTAACTTCCCTTGGGGAACACAAAGTCTGCCACTAAAATATAAGGTACCATCTGGATGAATACAGATATCAGTTCTCAATCCCGCCTCTACCTGAGCTCGGAATGTCTGTAACCTGGGATCTTCCTTCTGAGCTTCCCTGATCTCATCAATCAATGCTGACTGAATCTGCAAAGTCATGAACTGTCCTGCCTTCTCAGTCCTTCGAACTAACATCAAGTCCAATCTGATGAAGTCTCGAATCAACTCCTTCTGCTGAGTGAGCTGGACAAGCACTCTATTCTCTGGCATCCTGCTCAGTGCATCTGGAACTGTATTGACCTTGCCTGGATGATATTGCAAGTCAATATCATAGTCCGCCATCAGTTCAAGCCATCTCCTCTGCCTCATATTCAACTCTTTGCTGCGAGAAAATATACTTGAGGCTCTTCTGATCCGTGTATATCAACACTTTATCTCCCAGAAGATAATGCCTCCAGATCTTCAATGCAAATATCACAGCTGCTAGCTCCAAGTCATGAGTTGGGTAATTCCGCTCATGAGTCTTCAGTTGCCTAGATGCATATGCTATAACATGATCATGTTGCATAAGTACACATCCCAGGCCTTTTCCTGATGCATCACTGAATATGACCATCCCTCCTCTTCCTGAGGGAGTCTTCAAGATTGGAGCTGAAATGAGCCTCTGCTTCAATTGCTCAAATGCTGCGGTACACTCCTCTGTCCATATGTACCTTTCCCCTTTCCTGGTGAGCCTGGTCAATGGAGCTGCAATCCTAGAGAAATCCTGGACAAAGCGTCTGTAATATCCGGCTAGTCCAAGAAAACTCTTAATCTCAGTCACCATCCTCGGAATCTGCCAATCCCTCACTGCCTGGACTTTGCTGGGGTCAACTGAAATCCCTTCTGCTGAAACTATGTGTCCAAGGAAAGCTATGCTGTCCAACCAGAAATCACACTTGCTCCTCTTAGCATGAAGCTGCTCCTGTTGGAGAGTCTGCAATACAATCCTCAAGTGTTCTGCATGCTCCCTGTTGTTCTTTGAATAGATCAGGATGTCATCTATGAAAACAACAACAAACTGATCCAGATAGGGCGAGAACACTCGGTTCATCAAATCCATGAAAACTGAAGGGGCATTGGTGACTCCGAAAGGCATAACTAGAAACTCATAGTGGCCATAACGGGTCCTAAATGCAGTCTTTGGGATATCCTCTTTCTTCACCCTCAGCTGATGGTAACCCGACTGTAAATCTAATTTAGAGAATACCCGGGCTCCATGAAGCTGATCAAACAGATCATCAATCCTGGGTAAGGGATACTTGTTCTTGATGGTAACTTTGTTCAATTCCCTATAATCAATACAAAGCCTCTTACCACCATCCTTCTTGTTCGCCAATAGCACTGGAGCTCCCCAGGGTGAAGTACTTGGTCTAATCAATCCTTTGTCTGAGTATTCCTGCAGTTGCTTCTTCAAAATCTCTAACTCCGTCGGTGCCATCCTGTACGGAGCCTTGGATATAGGAGCTGCTCCTGGAACTGTGTCAATAGAGAACTCGATCATCCTTTCAGGTGGCAGCCCTGAGATTTCAGCAAACACTCCTGGGAATTCATCCCACACCGGTACCTTCTGCTTCTGAACCTCCGAAGTAGTCATCCGTGTCTTTCCCTTGGTAGACTTCACTTCTCCACTAAATTGGAACTCCGGTTGATGAGGGATTCTGAAATTAATCTTCTTCTCCCCACAATCAATAACTGCATGGTACTGACTGAGCCAGGTCATGCCTAAGATTACGTCGTACCCTTTGGTGTCTAGTACGATCATATCTATGGCCAAGATCTTATCACAAAGTTCTACTGGACAATCAGTACAAACTCTAGAAGATATGACTACCCCATTCCCTGTACTAATCTCCCATTTGTGGTCTAAAGATTTAACAGGTATAGAATGCAAAGCCACAAAATGGTCTGAGATATAACAATGGGATGCACCTGAATCGAAGAGAGCGAGAACAGGTTTTGAATGAACTCTGATGTTACCTGTTATCACTTCCTCTGAAGTCTCAGCCTCCTCTGCTGTAAGAGTGTAAGCCTGACCTCTACCACGCCCTGCTGCAGTCCTGGCTCCTCTCTGGACTGGGCGAACAACATGCTGTGGCGGAAGGGGAAGAGCTCTCCTCATCACTGGTCCCTGATTCCTCTGCCCAAGTGGCCCTGGTAGCACTCTCTGTCCATTGGGTCCTGGAAGTGCTGGCAAAGTCTGGTTGGCTACCCCCAATCTCCTGTGTGGACAGGTCTCTATAGAATGATCCCGTGATCCACACACCAAACACAACCCATTTGCCCTCCGGCAATTCTGACGAATGTGGCCCGGCTTCTGACAATAGCTACAGAATGTAAATGGTTGGGCCGTCTGGTAAGGAGCTGGTCTGAATGGTTGTCTCTGAACCTTTGCTGCTCTATATGGGCCTCCTCTTCCCATTGGTACAAATGGCCTCTTCATGGTCTGGCTCCCCATCTGGTCAACTTTCTTCTTCTCAAGCCCACGCTCCACTCTCGAGCTATGGTGAGAACCTCAGAATAAGTCTTCAGCTGCTGGGGCATCAAGAAGACCTGTATGTCCATCTGCAGGCCCTGCTGGAACCTGCTTGCTCGCTTCTCCTCATCCGTTACCATGTACGGAGCAAAGCGGCTGAGTCTGAGAAATTCCGCGGCATACTCATCCACGGACTTGTTCCACTGCTGGAGTCTGATGAACTGCTCCTCCATGTCCTTCTGAGCAGTAGCAGGGAAGAATCTGTTATAGAAGCTCTTGGAGAATGTGTCCCAGGTGACAGGCTTCTCCAGTCTGGCCTCTTCAGCAAGCCACCAAGTTCTAGCAACATCTTTCAACTGAATCTTGGCAACCTCAACTTGGTTCTCCTTGGTACCCTGGCTGCATTCAGCAGATCTGTGGTATCCGTCAACCATTGTTCAGCATCCAATGGTTTCTCGTCTCCCGTGAAGATAGCTGGTTGCAGCCGTCTGAAGTCTGAAATGTTTCCCGGCCTCTGCTCTTTCGGTGCTGCCAATTCTTGCCTGAGGAGTTCAGTCTGCTGCTGCTGGTTTTCCATCATGGTCTGAATGACCCTCAAAATATCCACATTCTCTCCCGTGGGTCCATTCGAAGCTTGCCCCGAGTGGTTACGGCCCGTCCTTCGCTCCATACCGAGTTGGGGAAAGATAACTGGAATTTGAAAACAAATGGAAGGAGTTTAGGATACAAGGGAAGGAATCAAGAAGGAATCAAGGAGGACTTAATAACTTTGTATATTGTAGTTGGCATCAGCAAATTATTAAAATTTGCCGCTCGATTGTACTTCAGGTGTGAGAGCCTAGGCTCTGATACCAACCTGTAACGCCCCGATTCCACGTATACAGGGACGTCACTGCGACGTATATACGTAGGTCAGATAATGCCCCACACGTATATACGCTAAGCAAAAAGTACAACAAGAAACAGAGTACACGACAAAGCGTGGTATCAATACATATGCCAACACAAGAAGTACACATACAAAGTTATCACAGGATATTAAAAAGTATTACAAATTACATGTGTATTACATCATAACCAAGTCCAAAAGAAATATATACAAATATGTATACAAAAAGCTCACAAGTAGAAAGAGGATCTCGTGAGTCAAAGGTAAGTCTGGCACGAAGGGACTGGAACTAGTCCGCCTGCTCACTAAAGTAAGCTTGGTCCTCTGTGGATGGCTCCACTTCGTTCCAAGCTTCGGAATCTGAATGTGCAAATCCAAGGAGTCAAGACATATACAATAAACAAACTATAGCCAAGTGGCTAAGGGACATGAATAAGGAAAGATGAAACAGTTATAAGGAATATCAACTAACAAGTATGAAAAGCATGAGGAGATAAAATCCTAAATACAATAGATCTACAGTTGACGTCTTATTATTATTACTTGTCTTACTGTGATATCTAGCTATGTGACCCAGCGTCCCAGAGCACATAGATCCATATCCTAGTAAAGCAAGGTTGTTATTGGAAACAGCGGTTGTATCGACGAACTATGTTTACAGTGGACCCCGTACATGCCCGGGATAAAGGTCCAGGATTGTTCCGTTGCTTGGTGACGGAAGCCAGCCGCTAGGCTAAACAGGAGGGACTTATGTATGCCCTTAACATGATGGTACCAGTAATAGAGGGAGCAAGCACTCCCCTCGGTCCCCTGGAGGCCCACAGGTCAGACCGGAACATGAGTTGCACAACATTCCTAAAAGCCACTGTAAACACGAACACATATTGATATCCGCATGTTTTCCCCGACCCATATGTAAGTTGGTCCATTTTATACAAAAGTCAAGTGTATCATGCTTGGTCCAAGTGATGGCATGATAAGTGGTGATATTCACTATTTAAAAAGTTATGGAATGATAATGTACAATAACAAGTCATGAAGTAATATGAGGTAAGATTCATCAAGTAACATGTCATGTAATACCAGTTATGAAGCATGAACAAAAATAATATGCCATACATGTATCAACAATAAGATCTAAATTCAGAACAGAATCAACTAAGTCAAACAGTCAGAATTAGTCGACTAGGTGGAAGGGTTAGTCGACTATTAGGGGTCTTAAGTCGACTACTAGTCTGGATGAGTCGACTAAAACTGAGAAACAGAGAGTTGGGTTCTGTTTCAGGGAAAGTTAGTCGACTAGGTAGAAGGGCTAGTCGACTAACAGTGAACTTAAAAGTCGACTAACAGACTCTTAAGTCGACTAAATCTGTGATACAGAGAGTTGGTGTTTTCTGGTCCAGGGAAAGATTAGTCGACTAGGTTAAAAATGTAGTCGACTAGGGGGGTCTAGTCGACTGGTAATATGGCTTAGTCGACTAAAACTGTGAAATCAGAAAAGGTTAAGTTTCAGCTAAGGTGGGTTAGTCGACTGGTCCCTAGGTTAAGTCGACTAATCGTGGGAAAAACAGTGACAGAACAGATTTTCTGGTGGTTGTTCTTGATGATCTAAAAATAGGATTTTTATGGCACAAGTGTGCATGATTTGTCAACACAAGTATACAAAGGAGTTCACAAGTCTTGGTGAGTAGATATACTCACTAGGAATGGTTTGATTGAAGCTTTACGAGTCCGGGAAGAGTGTGGTCGTCAAATGGCACCTATGTGATCCTTGGCGACGAAAAGAGCTACGATTCAAGCTCCAAATCAGTTGCTTGAGCTAGAGGTGAAGATCTTGTGGTGTTCTTGGAGTTAGGGTTTGAGATGGAGAAGGAAATGGTGAAGGCTAAACTCTTGGTGAAGTGAAGAAAAGAGTAAAAGAATGTAAAGGGAAACTTATATAGGATTTGATTTTTGTAAAGGAGATGCAATTAAAGAAATTGAGAGGGGTTTATTGCAAAATAGGGGAGGGGATGGGTGTCCCTCTCCTTGGCCACTTGGCCGGCCATGGGGGAGAGAGAGAGGGGCATTAAATGGGGGTTGGTGAGGTTATGTGGAGTTGGAATTTTGAAAGAGATTTGGATTTTTGGAAAAAAATGGGAAAAGTTTGTGGTTGTGGAGAAAGAGGAATAAAGGAAAAGGAAAAATGGAAAGAAATTCATAAAGGAAGGTATTACTCTAACTTGAAAATTGAAAATATTGAAAACATGGATTCCTAGGTTTAGGTCATGTATGCGGAAAACATTTCGGAAAATACCGAAATCGTCCGAAATTCAAGTATCTCGGAACGACTCGTAAATTTTACCAAAAATCAATAATAATATATGAAGACTAATAGTGAAATCCTTTTTAAGAAATACTTTATAGTTTTAAAACTAAAAATCCCGGAATCAGTTATCTACCGACTCCGTTGGAATTTTCATAAATTTATAAAATTCTCAGAAAAAGTATTTAAGTAGGGAATATGATTCTAAGAAATAAAGTCTAAAGGACCATCTAGAAATTCCTAACTGTTTGAGAATTAAAATTCCAGGGATCGATCAGCGACACTGGTCGACACCGGTTTTGAAGAAATTTATTTTAATTAAAGAAAAATCCAGAAAATCATATAAAATCTAATATATTGGAAAATGATATTTGAAATTGAAATCGGTCAAATACAGGAAGTAAATCGAAAAATACGATCGAAAAGCTGAATACGCAACTAAGGACGTATTCTGGAAACGGGGTATTACAAATACTAACATGAATATGCATCAATCATGCATAAAACAAATATATCTTCAAAACATGCTCTTGATACCAATAAACATAAACACAAACTAACAATACTATCAATTTTTTTGATAAACAAACATGCATTTTTGATAAACAAAACATGCATACAAAAACATGCATAACAAAACAAGCATACATAGAGAAGAATTTGAGTTTATCATATATAGAGAAAGTATCTGAGTTTATATGCATGTTAAACTCTCAAATAATTCTCCCCCTTTTTGTCAATCATCAATAAAGGGGTTAAAGTAAAAATAAATCAATAAATTTTTCTCCCCCTTTTGTTTGAAATAAGGAATCAACAAAGGGGTTAAAAGCAAATAAAACAATGTTCTCCCCTTTTTGTCTAAAGCAAAATGATGTAAATAAGGGGTGACAATCAATTAAGATACCAATTTAAAATATGTCAAAGTAGTGCATCTTGATACCAATTGAAAGTGAACATATAAACCAATGAAAATAAATGAGGCATTGATACCATTTTTTGAGAAAAACACATAAAAATCTTGATACCAATTGAAATTATTCAAATAAACATCTTGATACAAAATGATACCAATTGTAAGAATTTGTCATTAAGAACATATGATATCAAAATAAAAACAATATATATGAGTATACAAAAATGTCAATATTGATACCAATTGAAAGAATCCAATGATACCAATTGAAACAACAATAATATCAAGTGTATACCTCATATCCTAGCCTCCCAATCATGTTCAAGTTTAAAATGATTTTCACTATAAAGCATACATGGGCATGATCTCCCATCCAACCACCCTTGGAAGGTAGGGGTTTTCAAAAATAGGTTTGAAAAATATAGTATGCTTGAAAACTTCTACCATAACGAAGAATACCGTAACTAGTTATATGAAAAATTTGTAAACTAGTACGAAATCCTTCAAGTAAGGAATAAACAAAATTATATTTCATGAAACTATGTAAATCACATGATCACTAAAAACACTCAAAGTCCATAAAGCTCATATCATACTCATGAAAACATAATCATGAGAAACATTTAAATAAGGTGAGTGAACAAGTGTATGTGAAACATATCAACATGAAAATAGACATTCAAGCTCAAAATTCCTTTAAACATGAAAACATGAAAATCATCAAAACTATTTAATCTTCAAGGCATATGTATGTCTTATACAAACTAAAGTATACATACATATTCAAACATAACGAGTCCACAAATGTATATGCATTAAGGCACGTGGCTCAAGGATGTATATGCATATTCAATAGTTTAGACAAGATGGACATATACATGAAGTCAAACACAAACACATGAACATGAAAAATATGAATACAAGTCAAATGCATGAATCATCAAAACTAGACTATACTAGCACATCTAATGGGTACAAATAAGCATTCAAGTACAAACATATAAAGATCTATTTGTGGCCACTCTATATACAAGTATATATCCTAGTCTTAATGAAAACTAACATTTAAACATATATTCAAAAATGAAGCATAGAACAAGACATAAATCAACATTATAAACATAAATATGATCATTATGTAAATCCACACATTATTAGAGCTATGATAAACATGATAGCTAAACATATGCGAGAACACAAAAAATAGTCCATATTAAACATGGGTATCTCAAAGTGCTATACATGTATGTCAAGGATCTAATAATCATGACATTTAGCATAATAATCAACAAACATCAAAACATGCTATAAATAATGAACATGAAAAGCATGCAAACATAAATAAGGAGTAAGAGATCGATACCAAAACCGATGAAGGCACCTCTCTAGTTCTCCAAACCAAGGTGGTTTTCCCACCAAACTTCCCTTGAAAGTGATGCATCCACATAATTCTCATGAAGCTCAAAACGCATCCACTCCAAGGCACCTCTACTCTCACGTCATGCGAGAGCCCACACCTACATCAAATACAATAGGGGTGGTCTTTGGTACCCACAACTTTTTGGGTCCATGGGGGTTAGCATCTTTCCTAACCCAAACAAATTTATTTGCTAAATTACAATCATTTATACGATCATAGCAAAATTTAGCAAGGTGGCCCTTACGTCCACAATGTGTACAAGTGTACACATGAGCATACATAGTGTGGAAGCTGTGATCGTGAGTAGCATGTGTATGCCGTGGAGGGTGTGCATGCATAGATGGAGTTTGTTTCTTTCGAAACAAAGATTCCAAACGTGTATGACTAGAAACACAATGGCTCAAAGTGGAGCCCAAACAATCCATATTCTTCTTTAAAAACATTTATATCATTTTTAATCAAAGAAGAAGTGGAGCATGTAAGGGGTGATCTAGGTGAAACTATCCTAGCATGGCAAACATGAGAATCAATATTATTTTGCAAAAATTCATTTTTCTTTAAATAAATTTCTAAATCTTTTGAAATAGAATCAATTTTTATTTTCAAAGAATTATTTTCTTTTACAACAAATTCAATTTTTGAAGACAAAACTTTATTTTTCTTCAAAACATCATTACAATCATTTTTAGATTTCAAAAATTCATTTTCTTTTAAAACAAGGTCTAGTTGAGATTTCAATGAATCCCGCTCATTAGAAACCTCTTCCTTCTCTTGCAAAACTAAGTCAAGTCTAGAAAGCAAACCTTTATTTTCATTGTTGAGGCCTAGACTCTTCTTTTTCAAAATGTTATATTTTTCTATTAATTTTTCACAAACAATAGAAAGTTCTCCATTCAAGGCATTAGCATCCACATATTCATCACATGAAGAACTAGCATCAAAACTATCTAGTTGAGATTCCGATTGTACCTCAAGGGAGTCATTCCCTTGGACCATGTAGTATTGAGACTCGGATTCTCCACTAGATTCCTCCTCTTGAATTGGCAATTGAGACTTGGAGGTGGTGGTTGTCAATTTGTTCCACACTACAAAAGCGGAATCAATGTTAGAAACATGCTTCTAATAACCTCTAGGGCTTGTGCATTGGCCCCTATATGATTGCTATTACCAAGATAGCATTTCTTGGTAGCGACAAGTTAAACATGCAAGCCTAGGATTTGTAAATAGATGGACATCCTAGTCATCCAAACAACAATGTTGGAAGCATCAAACATAGGTGGGGTCATGAAGTCCATGGGTGTGCAAACTAAATGTGTGCAAACAAATATATGCAAATGCAAACGGTAGATTAGCTAACAAGGATCTCACTCTTAGGTTGTTAAACCTAAGTATCAGGAGTGTAGGCTCTGATACTAATTGTAAATCACCTAGAGGGGGGTGAATAGGTGATAGTGCTAATCTAGAAACTAAATGCGAAAGCTCAAACAAATTGCAACTACACTTAGTACAACCAACGAGTGTAGCCGAATTCCCTGTGAAGGGCTCTGAACTAACTCCTCTTGATTCCCCTAGATAAGGGTTGAGGTGCTATATGAAGCTCTCGTGGTTAAGTACAAGTGAGGCACACACAATCAAACCAAGCATATAATATGAATAGGCAATATGAATATATGCAAGGCACAAATGCAAGCAAATAAGATATGGCAATATGAATGATGCTATGCACAAACACAAATAAAGGAGAGAGAGTTGAGAGTCAATGGATCAAACACAAAGACAAAGATGTGTTTCGAGGTTCGAGCCCCTAACTCTACGTCCCCGCCTTCACCGAGAAGGATTTCTAATCCACTAAGGAGTACCGAACTCCTCTCTCAAACTTACAATGCCACCGAGGCAATACAACCACAATCCACCTCTACCGAAGAGGGATACAAAACACCACTCCGATCAACCTCTACCAAAGAGGGATACAATAAAACAAGGAGGGTTTACAACTTGGTGGTTTTCTCAACCACAAACAATTTCTTTTCCACAAAACAAATGATCCTAAATAGATAGGATAGGAGATATAGCTAGGGGTGCCACCGGATACGGATTATCCGCGGATATCCGCATCCGAATCCGCCTCCAATCCGGATACGGATATCATTTTTTCACATTCGTCAATATTCGTATCCGTATCCGTATCCGAAAGGTAGGTGCGGATACGGATATGGTAAAAGTAATATCTTATTCGTATCCGATCCGATATCCGAATGTTGCGTGCTTCATAATGATATCGGTATGGAGAAGACTATTCTTCAATGGAATAAGGTATTAAATTTTGATATTTTGAGTTGGTGAAAAAGTAATAGTGAAAAGTATTCGATTCTTGCAAGAGCACCACATGATATTTTGAGTATTTCGACATCAACCATATCATCCGAATCGGCATTTAGCACAAGAGGACGTATAATCTATTGTTATAGAAGTCAAATGACAATGAATACGATGAATGTATTGATATGTACACAATAATATCATAGTATGTATCACATTTAATATTGTAGTAGATGTGATAAAAAGTAATATAAGTATTTTTGTTTAATTTATCTTTAACCATATCCATTTTTAAACATATCCGATTAGTATCCGCATCCGATCCGCTAATATCCGATTTATATCTGATATCCGATTTTGGCGGATACGGATATCATTTTTTCACATCCGCCAATATCCGTATCCGTATTCGTATCCGAAGGTTGGGTGCGGATATGGATATGGTAGAGGTAATATCCGATCCGTATCCGATCCGATGGCACACCCCTAGATAGCTCAAGTGTGGAAAAAACTAGAGTTTGGAAAACAAAAACTCAAAGAAAAATACTTGGGAAAACTCTTGGTAAAAGATAGAATGAAGAACAAAGTAAATCTCCCAAATTTTCTATTTTCTTTGATTTTTTCAAAAACTCTAAAACAAAATAAAGATTGATCTTTTGAAGCTCTAAAACTTTTTGAAAACTTGTTTTAAACACCAAGAAAGGAGAGAAATTTTAGCTCTTGAAAATCTTAGCCAAAATCCCAAAGAAATGGGGTTTATATAGGCCAAACCCTAAAACTAGCCGTTGGCTGATTTTTCAGCCAGCACGGTCGACCGCCAACGGTCTTAAATATGACCGTTGGGGCATCCCGGTCGACCGCAATTTTACAGAGAGCAAAGCTCTCTGTCCGGTCGACCGCCTGGTCGACCGGCCCAGTTGCTGGCCAGACGTGCACGGACCTGTGCACGTCGGTCGACCGACCGGTCGACCGGCTCTAGAATACGGTCGACCGTCCCGGTCGACCGCCAAAGCCTGGCAGCCAAATTTTCTGGGACAGAAAAACAGTTTAAAAATATTCTTAAAAATACTTAAAAATCTTCTAAAAATCCACAAAAATAGTTTCTAACAAAATGTATGATATATAAACATGTGATACAAATTTCAACTCAAATATCAAACATTTTGAACCATTTTTGTGTCTTATCATTTTTACCAAAAACCAAAAACTGTATTTTGTCAAACTTGGATTTTTCTCAATAGGAAATCTGATTTTTCTTAAAACTCTTGAATAGACATATTAAAATAAGTTTGTTTAAGATATGAAGCATGTATGTATATTGAACACATCTAATATACATAAAAACCCATTTAAACTTGTTTTGATCTAAACTATTCATTAAAACTAATTCCAAAACATAAAACTTGTGTGTGTTGTGAACTTGAGCATATCAACTATTCTAAGCTTTACAAATGAATCTAAAACACACTAAACTAAACTATGGATACCTAAGTCTTCTTGACGATCTTCCATCTTCAAGTCGACTCGATCCAAAACGTGATCCACGAGCGAGACTCCAACGAGTGCTAGGTATGATCTTGATGCTCAGACTCTGGAATCACCATGTGAAGGCTTCAAAACTCATCTCGTTGAAGCAATCACCAACTAATATCTTGCTAAATGATCTGAAACTAAAATCACAAGATTATTAGTAAACATAACTACATGAGTTAATCATCATTAAAACTAGAGTGGAAGGCCCCTGGGCCAACAAAAAGGAGGAGATAAAATTAGTTTTGTGAATCCTTGTCCCTAAGCTAAATCTCCATTTGAGGTTGGCAGTTACAATTCAAGAACGGATCAACCACATCTACCACTAAACACAGACTATCAAATAAAAATGTACTCTCACCCAATCAGTTTAAACCTGCATGTTCAGCTCTAACTGCCTCTTAGATAAGCGGTTAAGTGTTTAAACTGAGCTGAATATTCTACAGCCTTATCTAAATAAGACACAACCTGTGTAAATAGTAAATCCTTTTCTGCGTGGAAGAGGACGATCTTTTGAATTCAGAAACCCTAGCACAACAGATAATTCTACCTGTAATCGCCATTGATATAGTGAAATTTCTCTCTCCCTCTGTAGTTTTTCCCTTTCGTGTTTTTCACGTAAGTTCAATGTGTTTGTGATTGTTTTCTATGATTTGATTAAATCTATCCCCAATATTTTAGTACATAGACTGATTCCTTAGGAATTACCTACTACAATGAGGAACATCACAACTCGCATCTTGAAAATGAAGGTAAATCATTAACTTTTTTAGATGTTATATATGACAAGAATAACAAAGATATGCAATACATCATTTTTGAATTCAAAGAACTAAAAGTATAGGACTACATGTATTTTTTTTTGTATAGCATGTAAAATTAAGAAAATTTGTGTATCAATGGGAGGGTATGAGCTGGAATTAAACATAAATGTTTGTAGGGTATGAAAGTTTATGTTGGGGTTGAGGGGGTCTTTATAAAATGTTAAGAGTTTCCCAAGCGGGTAGAAATGTAAAACAAAACAAAGTTATGATATTTTACACACACAACCCCTCTCATAAAAAGGGGAAAAAGTCAAAAAAAGGAAAAATGAAAAAAAGGAGTAGCAACGATTACAAGAAAGGAACCATGAGCATTTTCTTTTTTTTAAAACTACTAAGCACAAGTTATATTTATCTTTCATGTAGAGAGGTAAGTCGATTTAAACCATCAAAATCTTATAAAAGTGCACTAAAGTGATATTTTCCAGTTTTCACTGAAATTTGATAGTTTTATTTTCTTTTCTAAAATATACACGACACGGACCTTGGAAAGCCCAGCACTCGCACCATGACTCATTCAAAACATGCCATAAATATGTAATAACGAGTCATCTTAATACAGGGGCCGTTTGTTTCACGTAAAACTCCGTAATTCGTAAATGACTTACTACCCAGTTACAACTACGGCGTTTGTTTGGACCGTAATTCGTAAAAGACTTACATAACTCAACTAAGGGGCCGTTTGTTTAGCGTAAAACTCCGTAATTCGTAAATGACTTACTACCCAGTTACAACTACGGCATTTGTTTGGACCGTAATTCGTAAAAGACTTACGTAACTCAACTAACACTCACTTGCAACCCAGTTATCACTCACTTACAGCCCAGTTACAGTTAATTTTGTGGTCATACAAATTGGTAATATTTTTTTATATTAATATTAAAATTTTTAATATTTAACTTTTTTAATATTTATTTGCAGTATTAAAACTTTTAAAATCACCAAATAGTTAATTTTGTGGTCAACTTTTTCACTTACGACTTATACATTACGACAATCAAACACCGTAAAGTACAATACACTTTCCCACTTTACAATTTTATATTACCAACCAAACACCGTAAAATTTACATACATGTAACTCATTTACAATTGTAAAAGGCTTTACCAATTACAACTACGAATTACGGCCAGTTACGACAACCAAACAGACCCTAACACTCACTTGCAACCCAGTTACCACTCACTTACAGCTCAGTTACAGTTAATTTTGTGGTCATACAAATTTGTAATATTTTTTTATATTAATATAAAATTTTTTAATATTTAATTTTTTTAATATTTATTTGCAGTATTAAAACTTTTAAAATCACCAAATAGTTAATTTTGTGGTCAACTTTTTCAGTTACGACTTATACATTACGACAACCAAACACCGTAAAGTATAATACACTTTCCCACTTTACAATTTTATATTACCAACCAAACACCGTAAAATTTACATACATGTAACTCATTTACAATTGTAAAAAACTTTATCAATTACAACTACGAATTACGGCCAGTTACGATAACCAAACAGACCATTAATATGTTACAAAGTTATCTAAATATATCGTTATCACTGCTACAGTTAATTTTGTGGTCAACTTTTCCACTTTCACTTTTACATTACCAACCAAACACCGTAAAACACAAAATACTTTACCATTTACACTTTCACTTTACCAACCAAACACCGTAAAACACAATATACTTTTCCATTTACACATCACTTTATCAACCAAACACCGTAAAACACAATATATTTTCACTGCTACAGTTCACTTTTTCCATTCTCATTTTACAACTTACGACTTGCGACGTTTTGCAACGAACCAAACAGGCCCTTAGTATATGAGAATTTTCAAGTAAAACATTGAATAATAAGATATACTTAAATTATTTTCACACCATTAATAACGATAATAGTGTCTTGCGAAGACTTTCGAAATTAATCTCAACCTTACATTCAATAAATTATAAAAACTTCATGTAACATATCATTTTTTAATCTTTGAAAAATATGGGTAATCCAATTATGTTGAAGCACAACCCAAATAACTCGCTTGACCCGAAGCCCAAACACGCCCGGCATCCGATGGACCGATTTTGTCCCCCTTAAAGTAACTCGCCCGACCCGACCCGACCCGTTCTCTCTCACATGCGCATAGCTTATGGCTACCGCAGGACGCCAGTTTGCCAGAGCCCGTGACAGTCTTCTCGTGGGCCCCACAGCTCTCGTGCAGAAATACCAGCCGGTCAACCCACCAGCTTGGCCTGTCAAAGGGACGCCGTGGGTCGATGACCCAAGTGGGCCACACTCCATCCGGGACGAAAGGTTGGCGGATAAAGCAGAGAAGGGAGATTACCTTTTCGAGTTCCCCAGTTGGTCCTTATTCAGGTCTCTATAGAGCCAGCCTATCAGCTTACATTCTCTTCCACATGTCCCCGTCTGCGTCTGCTCGAAAGAACCCATTGCATACGCTTTTGGGAAGAATTCTTTTCTCTCGCAGAAAAAAATTGGGGAAAAACATAGAGCGAGAGAGCGAGGGAGTAGATGCCGAAATCATCATTTTCATCGCCCACCATCACTCCGATGAATCCCCCTAGCAAAACCCTAACCCAGACCCCAAACCCTAACCCTAACCAAACCCTAACCCACCAACTGGAAGCGGATCTCCTCCACTCCTACCAGCATGCTCTCCTCATGGACGAAGACGAAGATCCCGAGCCCGAAGTAGCCGCCCTCCGCCAAACCCTAGACCAGACGCAAACCCTAGATCACCTCATATTCCGCGATCCCGACGACGACGAGGAAGAAGAAGACGAAGAAGAAGCAGCTGGAGCTGAAGAAGACGAGGAATTGGAAGGTGAAGAGAATGAAATTGAAGAAGAGCAGAAGCCCTCTCCAAACCCTAACCCCATCAAGAAGCCCCCTTCTGAACCTAACCCTAACCTAATTGTCCCTTACATCGACCCAACCCCTCACATCTCCTCCCAATTCTACACCTTCAACCGAGATTCCCATGCCCTAATGGTCCGCTGCATCTTAGAAGGGCGCGTGGCCACGACGGATGAGATTCAGGATGCCACGCCTCGAGATGTGCTCAAATCTTGGCGCTCTGTTTGGAAAGATCGGAACGAGGACACGGCGTATTTGACAGCGTGGAAGCGGATTCAAGATAAACTTCAGGCTCACCTCGATTCCAATGGGAATGCTCTGCTTTACTTTAAGAGCAACCCTTTGCAGTGCGTTTCTCATGTGGAGCAGTGGCAGGAAATTGTGAATTCACTCCATGCTGACCCCGACCTTCTCCGGCATCTGGGGCTTAAGGAGACTGTGGATCGAATCAAGCAGTCTTGGACAGTTGGTGCTAAGTTCTATGGGATTCCCGAATCTTTTATCCGGGTATGTGTTTCTTCGTGCCCTATTTGCTCGGGTGCTACTGCTGCAGGTGCTAGTGGACAGTTTGGTGGTGCTGCTGGCCGGTCCAAGCGGCGGCGATTTGAATACACGGAGTCCTTAGAGGTGCCAGCTAAGGATGTACAACGCAGGCTTCAGCAGCTGGCGGCAAAGCATAAGGTGGTGCTTTGCATCCGGCAAAAGTACATTCGCTACAAACCATTCATGGCTGAGGTGAAGGACTATGCTTGCCATCGTGCTGGGGAGCCCTCGTCAGCCTCTGGGTCTTCTTCCAAGAAAGCTAGGGTCTTGAAGAGGGAGCCATACCAATCTAAGAGGTGCGGCTGTGGGTTTAGGATTCGGGCAATTGTCCCGATAACTAACTACAATGAGAAAGAGAAGACCTTTGTATATCAGGAGGAGGGTGCTGCTGTGTTTAAATTGTATGCGGTGCATTCGGGTCATGAGCCTGGAGCATCAGATGGGAATGCCAGGATCATTCACAGGATGGTTGGGCACAAGGGGGGTTTTGATTTGGATCCTGACGTTTATGGTGTCAGAGAGGATACAGAACCCGAATCATTTGTTAACCTTATGAGGGACGATGGCGGTGATACCCACCATAGTGTTCTTCTTCAGCAGGTTCAAGAGCTCAGGATTGAGGCTGGGTTGCTGGAGGGGAAGATTGCAAAGATGCCAGAGGAGCTTCTGGGATCACTTTCCGGTGAGCTGGCAGATATCTTGCATAGGCTGAGGAGTGTAGGGGCAGCACAGCGTTCAGAGGATGCATTGGTGGTGGGTGATGAGGATGTCGTGCAGTGGGGGAATGACCAAAGCCACCACCCCCTTGGTCATGATAGAATGTTTGCGAAAGATTCTGAGATCATTGAAGAGGAGGATAATGATTTTGATTCAGCTCTTGGTACCATTGTTCCGTGGGATAGGATAACTGAGGGGTGTCATGGAAGGAAGATGCTCATGAGGGAGAGCTGCAAGCCTAGTGACAAGTGGCTGATGAAGGAGGATTGTGGTGACTTTGATGAAAAGAGCATTCTCAATTGTGGCGACGAGGAGGAGGACAAACTGATAAAACCCTTAAGGCATGATGGAACAATCGATACTGACCCTAATTTGGTAGGTATGCAGGTTGATGGGTTCTATCATGATAACACTAAGTGGTATGATTCACCCACTGGATTGGATGCTGTTGGTGATTCTGGGAGTGGTGGGTTTACGTAAAATGGAGGTATTTTGTGATGAAATGCTTGGATGGTGCTTCCTTTCCATTTGCTCAGATGTAGAAGGAAGGCTTTTGTATATTCTGTATACTACAAGGTTGCGATTCACTTCTTTACAAAATTAGCACAGTATAGGTGGAGGTTACTTGCTGCATTCCTGTTGGCTGTTTTATACACAGGCTGCATTCATCAATTAAAACATGTTTGCCAGGCTAATTCACGGTGCTTTACTGATAACTCTAAGCACTTTTCCCCATTTCTTTAGTACTTGTTTTTTTTATGTTGTATCTGTAAAAGCATGGTTATTATCTACCTTTGCTAGTATTTTCAGTGAATGATTCTTTTACCTGAAATGATAAACTCGAGTATATGGCAATCCAACTGTCACAGCTAAAGGGATGCACACCAGACATTTGTACTATAATTGTCATCTTAGTCCCCTTCCTTTGATTCTATATCAATTGCAACCTGAAATGAGAAACTCCTGATTATATGGCAATGTCACAATTAAAGGATGCACACAGGACATTTACATTACAATTGTTGTCCTTTTTTCTTTTTCCCCTTTTGTTTGATTCAACATCATTTGCCACATAAAAATTTTACAGAGCAAGATCCAGGTTGTTGTTGTGATCTTGATAACACACTTTTTAGTTGTCATGGATTTGTTGTCTTTTGACTTTGGATACACATTATTTCATATTTTCTTGGTTATGTTATTGCATTATTTGGTTGCAATTACTAGCTACAGTTTATATTATTTTTGAGTAAGTTTGTTTAGTGTATATTCAGTAGTTTTTACTGCATAATCATCTGAACTTCATCTCTATTGCTTCTTATTTCATCGCTTCTTAGTTGTTCATTGGTACCGCCGTACATTCTGAGCATATACTCAAGTAGGTTTTATAATGCTTTTTAAATTGATTAAAATATTCTATCTATGATCTTAGTTTTGGTTTGGTTGATTTCTATATAGCATGACACTCCTATCATGGAGCCATGTTGTGCCCGAAACGTGTTCGGACACACGTGTCGTGCATATTTTTAAGAATTTGTCATGTGTCTGCCTGTCGTGTCCATTTCATTGTTGCCGTGTCCGTGCAACATAGGTTGATTGTATTGAGCATTGGGAAAGTGCTACAGCTGGATGACTTTAATTTGGGAGGCTGCAAGCTCTGAAAAAACGGGTTATGAACAAATCCTGGTTACTTAGCAGCATTTTAAACTATAGCAGCTTCTTTGAGCTCACCCAGACCTAAGTCACATCGGAATAATAAATACTGGCCTGAATTCAGTCATTGTGCGTTCTGAAGAGTCCAGTTGCTATAAAATTCGAGTGCCTTGGACCTATGTGACTAAGGAAAGGCGAGGACAAGATGCCCCGGCCCTCATATCACCTGAGCCAGGAGGATCCAAGCTAAGCAATTGCTTGATTGAAGTGAGACGCTCTAGGAAAAGTTTCTGAAAAAAATTTCTCTAGTTCTTCCTACTTTATTCTTTCATATTATAGGAGTTATGACCTTGTAGAGGAACTTGGAAGAGTTGGCTAGGCACTGACTTGTGCCTAGGAGGCTACATGTTCAAGGCCTGGTTCCAACAAATAATGTGAGGAATTTCATCCTCCGTAGTTGGGGAGGGGGTGGGTCCCAAGGAGGGTTCCACCAAATGCTTAATTTCTTTTAATAGGTAATCGACTTTTCCATATGAGTAACATCACAGAATGATGATTTCATTTTAGTAGTGAAGAGGTAGAAATTGGTGGTGGCTGGCATTATAGGGTCAGAGGATAGGTGGAATCTGCCGGCTCCGGAATGGGGTGGAGGGCAAGTGTAGAAGGGCGACATCATTTTTATTGGCTGAGGGAGAGGAAGAAACTGAGGTTATATGGACTCTGCAGAGGCTGGGGACTCACTTCTTTGTTTAATGCACTCAGACTTGCACTTGCTGTACCACAACATATGGGTAGTTTGTAATGTCATTTTATAGCTTATTTGTAACAGATGGTTGTTACACACTCCTGTGGAAAGCTTTGACAATGTCCAAACACATTCTTATGCTAGCATGACTGGCTCATTTATTTGTGAAAGGGTCCATTTTCAGATGTTGTGTATGTATGCATTGTGCAATCTGTTGTTACTGTGTATAAGTTCATTCGACCACTTGGGTTTTCAAGTGGTGCTACTGTGCCTTGAACATCTTTGACCACTGCGATATTTCTTTGTGGAACCTGACTGTGACTGTGCCTTGTTATTAACTAGCCTGGACGCAAATACTCTGATGCATTGATCAAAGTCTTTTATTGATGTTGCAGTTTGTGGTTTCTAGTTGAATGATCGTGTTTAGGGGTTGCTTGGTTTTCACAATAATATGGATGGCCTATGCAAATCTGTCAGTATTTAAGGGAGTTGGTTCCACTGCCTTCGAAGGTCTATGCAAATCTCTTAGTAGCTCATATTAGCATAACCAGAATTAGATGTCACCTTTCTGTAATGTTTTTTGTTTCTAGACTTGTTTATTGTTATCTCCAAGAAGAATCATTACCTGCAAATTATTTTCCACAAATGGAATGTTGCAGACTTGCAGTGTTCGAGAGACCGGGAATGAGAACCTTATCTGTCTGCCTCGTCATTCAGTGCAACTCCTGCTTTGTCATCTGCAATCAGAGCAGTACTACCTTTTTTTTGGCTGGTGGGTTTACGAGGCATTTAGATGTTCTGATTGGTGGATTTTTATGCCGTTATTAGCTTGAGTTTGGGGCTTCCAAAGTTTTATTGGATGATGAAAAGTGTGGGAGTGCTGTGAGGCTGTTTTTTGGGGTTGGTGGTTATGGCCTTGTCTTATGGTGTTTAGTGCTTCAGATTGTTTTTTTTTTTTTTTTTTTGGGACACAAGTGTCATTACCTTCTTATCTTTAACGTGGGGGAAGATTGGATCAGGTCGTTAAGGTATTCTAGAAGTCTAGATATTTACTTATTTTCTAATTCCTATGTTTTGGGGAGTTATTGCCAAACTGATTGCAAAAATATTACAAAATTTATGAATTTTTGCTTATGTTTGTGTTTAACCTGTCCTTATTTGGTCATATTCAGTTGCTGCTGTTGCCGATGGCCACTCTGTGTTGTTGCTTGATGGGTGTTTGAGCACAGAGAGTCGTTCAATTGCAGACAAGGGATGCGCAGCAGAGGCTCCAATAGCTTGTGTTTAAGTGGAAGGCGGTACTAGGCATCCAGCACATGGCTCTTTTTCTCTTCCCCCCCCCCTTGTTTGGGTTCTTGCTTCATTTTTTCTTTTTTTTGGGGTTGGTGGTTGGGGGGTTGTTTTTGGGGGGGGGGGGGGGGTGTGGAATGTGGGGTGTTTACTTGCACAGCATGAGCCTGGATTGTTCCATGGAAATGCCAGAGATCTTCCACTGGCTGGTTGGGGGTTTTGTGAACCATTCTTATTTGTTAAATCCTAATTTAGGATGATGGGCACGGATGTGCAACACAGTACCCTTCTTCAGCTCGTTCAACAGTTCAGGGTTTAGTCATAGTTATCGGAGGGGAAGATGTGCTTTCTGGAACTCCTATCTTGTGACCTGCCTTTTATGCTGTATAGGCTTGGAATATAGCGGAATCACACAATATTCAATGGATGCATTGGTGGTGGGAGATGATGGGGATGGACAGTCGGGGCAGGATCTGAGATTATAAAAGCGGAGGAGAATGATTCTAGTTCAGCTTCAGGGACCCATTCTTCTGTTGGACAGGTTTTTTTGCCTGAGTCTCAAGTGACTGCTTTACACACAAGCTGACTTCATTAATAAGACACTGTTCTAGTCTATGGTGCGTTCACTTATAAACCCTCATCACTTCTTTCTCTTTAACACTTGTTTACATTTATGGTTACTTTCTCTTAGATGGGAAGGGCATGTCTTTTTCTCTCCCCCTGCTAGCCTGTCAGTGAATGGTTTTTAACCTGAAACAACAAAATTTTGGTGGTTTGGAAATTTGACTGCTGTAGACAAAGCAATGCTCACTGGACATCTGTATTATTAATGTTGTAGCAGGTTTGTTTTTCCTTTACCTTATATTGGTTACAAGCTAGGATCAATATTTTAAAAAGTCACTGATCCAAGTAGTTCTCGTTAATTTGTGTTGAAATGATCTTCTTGATTTTTTTTTTTGTTGTTTTGACAAATGTGTTTTTGCATGATTTGACGTCATTAATTACAACAAGAAATGCGTCTCATGCTGCCTATAGGCTATAGCAAGATAAACTCTATGATTATGTTATCTTCTGTTTTTACTAATTAAGATTTTCCTCTGATAATCTGGCTAGGGCAATTTGTTTGCCCGCATGGTGTTCTCTCTTTTTCTATTTATGATTATTCTACTTGTTTCTTATATTTATATCCTTGATATTGTTGACTATGACATTACTTTCTCCTAGTTTTATATTTATTCGCTTCCTAGGTCATATGCTGTTTCTGTTGCTGAACTTTAGCTGTTTACATGATGAGTTTGTGCTTCAGATGTAATTACATTAAAATTCTATTTGCATAAATTGGTCATAATTCTATTTAGTTTTTTTTTTTTTTTTTTGAGGATATAGACCCCTAACGATTATCTTATTTGGATATAAGTCCCCAGCGATGTGGGGCCTACTTGTTAAGAGTCCATCTGTGACAATTTCTGTTCAAGTCTCTCACCCAATCACGATTAACAACTTGCCACACTTATAAAAATTTACTGTCTTTTCCATTACTTCTCACCGAGCCTAATCTTTCATCTAACCCATTGCTCTCCTCTTCTTTGTTGTCCTGATCTTTTACTGAGAGCAAAGGAGAAAAAAGTGGATGGTGGGAATCCAAATCAACGATGAGGCCCTTAATTCGGACCATTGTGACCCCGCGGACCCCACATTTTTTTTTTTTTGGCAAATTAAAGGGAACTATATTTTATTCTCTAAAGATAGATTCCTAATTTTTGTTTTAATTCTTTATTGTGAATGTAATGTAAAGATGAAAAACCCAAATTTCTTTGGATCAACTATTTATTTTTCTTGTATGTGAAACTATACCGTACTAAGCGGTTGCCTTTTTTGTTTCTAAAAAAGAAAATATGAAGGCCTCTATTCAAGATTGCTTGCCCATCAACTGGAAAATTACTCTGTCTTGGGCTCCCTCAAAACCTAGGAAGGATGAACATTTCAAATTTAGAGTCATGCTGTGTTATGTTGGACACACATTGGACATGCTATGTTTTTTCAATGTAATTTTTAGAATTCTATGTCGTGTCGTATCATGCCATGTCCCGTATCTTATGTTTTGGTCATTATGTAAAATGAGTTCTTGACATTGCTTCTTTAGACTTGTTTGGTCTGTGTAATTTCTGTTCTGATGCATTTCCTTCTACTTTAACACCTATTTTGTTCTGTTTGATTTTCCACAGATCCTCTCCACTATGGAAATGTTGCAGTTTTCCTTCAATTTATAGAAAAGGCATTTTCCTCGTACAACTTCTGTCCCCTCTTCCCCAACTTGACTCCCGTGAACATTCTTGATGACGGCGAGTGGTTGGATACTTGGACTGGTGGCGGGATAATTGTTGCATATTCTGACAAATTACATCTATTGTTTACAAATCTGAGTCCTCGTTCCCTTTCTTTGTAGGTGGCGGGATGCTTCGAAGCCATCACAAGTTTCTTCACTCGATAGCACACTGGTTCTTAGAATCATGGGGCAAGTTTCTCCAAAAATTTAGTATACAAATCATTCTTTTTGTTAAAGCAGTCCATGTTGATGCTTTGTCATTTACTTTCAGAGATCCAGAACAGAGCTTTCATGAGATGAATTTCATTAACTCAAAATCGGCCAAAAAATCAGTTATCTTGCTTCCCCCCTAACTTTTCCCATCTCCGGCGAGGCGACGACTTGCCGAACATGATTGCTGGCGGCGGTTCTTCTCGGTGATGGGCCGATGGCGGGAACCCTGGTGTTGAACGACCTAAGGCACGATGGTGATCTGATGGGTCTTGAATGGAGTTGGGGATGAGAGTCATTTGAGTTGGGTATTAATCAAGGAGGGGTACTTTATTCACGTTATCATAATTTAGATGACATAGTTACAAAGGTATTTTTGAGCAAAAAGGCGGAAAAGTTCTTGATAGTTTCGAGAACAAAAGTAGCTGATGGTAGTTTGAGCTAAACCTTGATAGATCGTGTTAGTTTTGAAGAATTTAGCCATATATGTGGGTGTGTGTGAGTTATAATGGAGAAGGGGGAGAATAGAGCAGCTGGAGAAGATGGTTGGAGGGAAAAGTATTATGGTTAAAAAAGCAATTACTATACATTGGAATATTCTTTGCTTTTGAGATGCCTTTATCTAGAGGGACTCTTCATGAGTGCGAACGACATTATGGGGGACTCATGCTCAAATATGAATTTGTTGGGGGTTATTGAATATTTGTTAGTGACCTATATCCTAAAAGCCCTTTTCTTTATTTTCACATTATATTATGTCAACAATAATACAGCATTGTAGTTCGAGTATATGTTCCCTTTGGTTCTTTGGCTTGATCTGTGTTCCAGAAGTGGTTGTAATTCCCTTTGTTAGTAGACTCTTCATCTTTCCCTGTGTTCTTACACATTCTAGGAGAATATTGGTGGGTTGCTCCTTGGTTGCATGAGCATACTGCAAAACCCAGTGGGTAGGCCTTCGTCTATGACAATCCCCTTGTTTGTAACTTTCGTGGTCAGGAATGAGCTAGTTATCTGTAAGGTTGATGTGAGGTTTATAGATTAGCTGGTGTCCAAACTGTTTTGTCAAAAATATCTCGGAGCCCTTTACCCCATTGACAACCCCATTTTGAATGGAAAATTCTTATTTTATGTTACTATTAAGGTTTGAAATCTTGGAATCAGCCGACAGTTATTGGGTATCAGAATCAGCTGAATCGGCCATTATGTCTCGATAATATTAGAATTGGCAAAAAAATTAAAAAAATAAAAATCTGTAATTTTCTTATTGATAATTAGAAATATTTTGACATATTTTTTTAGAATAATTGATGGAACCTAATCACATTTGAAAAAAATATTACAATATAAAGCAGTTAGTGCAAATAAATTAACTAATTTTCTAAAACTAATAAGTCTAACAAACAAATATATAATTAATCTAACAAATATATTAATAATTCTAACTTAAACTTGTGTGTGCAATTTAGCCCAAATTGACCTTGAGCCTAGCTTACACGGGCTGGAGACCAAGTTAAAATAAAAAGACATAAATTTAAGAAACTAAATGGCTTGAGAAGACATGTAACTAGACTCAAGGGGCTTGAGAAGACATGTAAATTTTAACTTAGATTAAATGGGCACTAATCTTTTATAGATTTAGATTTAAGTCCCAATTTCCCGTCTCTTTCCTTGCTCCTCTCTCCCCCAACCGACCTTTTTCTTCTTACGATGAGAAACTCGTGATGACTTCCTCGAGCGATAGAAATCGCGGCGACTACTTCTTCGATCGACGGCGACTTCTTTGAGCGACAGGACTCCTCGGCTGCGATGAAGAAGGCTCCCGTCCTCGCACGACAAAATTCTCTTCCTCCTCTCCTCAATCTGAAGCTATAGCAGCAACGACCTTGTCGATGACTCCTTTTCGTTCTCGCCAATGTCCCCTCTCCTCGCACGAGCTCATCTCGGCCGATATTGGTCGGAATCAGCTGAATTGATTCCAGTCAATTCTATATTTTCCAGCCCGATTCCGAAGCGTTCTCACCGATAACGATTTCAACACTCTGATTCTGACTCAGCCATGGCCGATTCCTCATACCATGGTTACTATCATATATTTACTAGTTTTTACTGCACAATCATCTCAACATTCTTGTCTCTTATGTATTCTTTATTTCATTGTTTTGTTTCTAATGTTATACATAGTCCTGAGGATTTGTAATGCTTTTGGAAATAGGGTCTTGCTAACGAGTGCCCTCAGGCACTAGCTAGCAAGCATAGTCAGGATGGCTTTTTTTGTTTTTTCTGTCATTTTCAAGGCAGCCTGAAGTATTTTTTGAATCTGACAAAATTACTCCTAAGCTTTTAGTCTTGCCCGTTTTGTTCTCTCATTCTCAAGGCAGCATACAATAAAAGTTTGAATATGTTAAAACTGCCTTTATTTTTTTGGCATTCCGTACATTCTAGTTTGGCCCAAATGCATGTTAATTTCTATTGGGTAAATATTAATTTGCCTTGGATTCAAGTGTACAGATTTTTCCTATTGGATTAATACTACTACACTAACTATGATTGAATCCAATTGAACTAGTTTAATGAGAATAGCAGCAGAAGATGAACTACTTCACTTTTGGCAGTGACAAAAGAAAAAAAGGTGGATGGCCAAGATTAACCGTTAATCAAGGGTTTGTGAAGTGTTTAATTATTAACCCAAGAGCTGTTAATGTGAATGGTTTGTTTTGGAGAATATTAGAGACAAAAAGGTCAATGAAACAGGGTACAACTGTGAAGGGGTAACATGGGAACATTAAAGATGACACTTTTAAAATGGGAATCAGAGGAGAAGTGAGTACAAAGACGGTCAGAGTAGGGAGGATAATTTCGTTATGTTTTGAAAGGAAGTTTTGCTGTCTTGGAGATTGAGATAAAAGGTACACCTAATGAATGGGAAGACCCTTGAAAATAATTAAGAATGTTTCTGTATGTGATCCTAGTTTTGTTTGTGATCTGTAGAGTGCCAGCCTGCCATGGCAGGGTTTTTTGCATTTGGAGACTGCAGTTTGAGGAAAATAGTTATGGATGGATCCTGGTTACTTAATTAAATTTTAAACTGTAGCAAGTACTTTGAGCTGATTCAAACATAAGGTACATTGGGATAACAGAGACAGGCCTATAATTTGGTCAATATTGTGTCTTGTAACTATTTTAGTTAAAGAAAACAGATGGTTGGGTGATAACCTGAGGCAAGAGGCACCTGGCCAGTCAAGCGCTTGACTGAAGTGAGACGCGGTAGCAGAATAATCTGAAAATTGTCTCCTTATTTGACAGCATAGGAGTTATGAATATAAAGAACTTGCAATATTTCAGTTTGTTGTATGCCCACACGTGGGTTACTTTTTGGAGAGGAAAGAGTGACAGAATAAGAGTCGGATGATTCCTTTTTTAAGATGAGGAGGAAGAGCAAAGCGATTGGTGGTGTCTGATATTTTATGATTCTATGGATGTTAGGTGAAGTTTATTGGGTGAAGATGCCCCTCTTCCAATTCTTGAATCTTGATTCAATCTTTGATTTGCCCTTGCAGTTAGGGAATATGCTAATTTGTAATCAATGATGTCATAGACAACTTTGTTCCTGTATGAATTGTTAGACATTGGCTTTGACAATATTCAAATCGAGTCTCCATTGCAAACATGTTTGACTCATTTATTTGTGAAAGGGTGTACTTTCAGATGACACGTGCTCGCGCGCACACATGAAAGGGTGTACTTTCAGATCTCTCTCTCTCTCTCTCTCTCTCTCTCTCTCTCTCTCTCTCTCTCTCTCTCTCTCTCTCACACGCACGCACGCACGCACGCACGCACGCACGCACCGCACGCACACGCATACACATATGAAAGGGTGTACTTTCAGATCGCGTGCATGCGCACACACTGACAGGTGCAATAGCATCTTTTAACCGTTTCATAGGTTTATGGTAATACTTGGGTTCTTCAATGATGCATGCATGATCCTGTGAATCCTTTGTCATTTCAGTATTTATTGGTTGAACGTGGATTGAAGCCTCTCTCATTTCAGAATTCTTTAATGGTGATTTTCTAAATTTGTTTGGTTCCCGGGTTCACCTTTATGACATGAGCCTTATATCGATACTGCAGATTGTGGTTTTCTTGTTGAAGAATTGTGTTTATGAGTCTTCACATTGCTTCTTTTCTCCTCTCGAAAGTTACATGGAGAGAATGAAAATTTCTTACACTATAAAGAAATTGCTTCACTGTCTTAAGTTTTTTATTGGGATCTCCCCTTGTAAATCGCGTGAAGGATCATCTGGGTTTTCCCGTTGGAAGTGGAGTGGTGAGAAGTGAAGTTGTCCTGGTACTAAGATATAAATTAGGAGTGCGAATGCAGTTGGAGAGAGTTTTTGATCGGGAACCATACAAATATATGTTGGTCATCGGTCAAACTCTTTCCAAGGGTAACATAGTTCAAACTCTTACGAGGAGGAGTTGAAGCAGAGGGAGCATGACTCTCAGTTTAGCAAAATTATAGATTATATGGCTTATGGAAGAAATATTATAAATTATAATTCGGTGGCTAAGAACATGTGCTGAACATACAATCAGTTTAACTGCAGTCCATCTTGACTACCAGATTTCAGTTCTTGCGAGGCAGCAATGCTACTGTTGTTTCTGATGCAAAAAATTACTGATATATTGGCAAGCCCCGGCTATGACCATCGTCAGGGAGAAAAATAAAAGGTCATCATTATCTGTCTTGATGCTCGTTTGGTTGCTGAAATGGGAGGACGGAACCACTCGGAGCTCCAAAACTAGTGATCTAGCATTTATATTTGTTGGTGTGAAGTCAGCCAACCTGCTGTAACCTCCTGTGTTGGTGAGGTCGAACTCATCAAGTTGGCTTTCAAATATAGATTCATTCAGGCTTCTTACCTTGAAAGTCCATATTTTTGTATTATAATTCTTCTGGTGTGCGTGTGTCATCCGAAAGTAAACCTAATAAATGCTTCCCGGCCTATATTTGCCTTCTTGGTTCACTGAATGATGAAACTCGTACTCAAGGAGCTGAATATATTTACTTGCTTTTGGTAAGATTGTGGATAGCTCTTAGTTATCCAGTAATGTTACGCTCATTATATAATGATTTGAGTTTCTGCTAATATGTGTGTACACAATATTCGACTGATGATTATGTTATGACATAGGGATCTAAGCTATAACTTCATTCTCTGAAGAAGTTTTCGGAGAAAACATCATTATCTAATAGAAGTCATTGTAATGTTGTTAGAAGTGATTGTAATGTTATTTCTAATATGAGCTCGCATAAACATCCGATCGTATCTGCTCGTACTAATTCTATTCTAATAATGAGTTATGTTAGGTTTTTCCTATGGATACAAGGTCTTGTTTGCTCATGTTTTTCTCCAGCACCAAAGTTCCTCATATACTTATTTTGGTCATTAGTTATATCAGGAAGATAATGAAACTTGATTATTTAATTTCAAACCCTAAAACTTTTGGGTAACTATTTCTGTTGTTTTGTTTTATTTCTTCACCTTATGTGCTGTAATATGCTACTTGTAATCATACCTTTAATTCCTCTTATTGATTCTTAATTTAAATTAATATTTCCGGCTGCCAGGGCCCCTTTTTTTTGAGGGGAGCTGCTAGGTTCTTGATATCATAAAATTAAAGTGGAGTATCTTAAGCTAAGAAGCATGGATAGAAACACGATATGGACACAGAACAACATGACACACTGACACATAAGATAATGATAGTACATATGGAACATTGAAACAACAGTACGACAATGATACATTGAGGAGTCATGGCTGATACGTGGCATGGTACATGTCCCACACGACACTGCTTCACAAAATGTCTCCGTTCAAAGACCTTTAAGCACTCCTTATGTTTTCCCAACTTTGAAAGAATTGTTGTGTAAAACTACCTTATAACTGAATATGAATACACAAACACACACACACATGCATGTGTTTGTTCCTTTATTCTAAATTGCTTTGCCAGAATTAGTAAAGCTGGCTCCATATTGTTTAGATTAACTTGCAGTTATGCTTATTCATGTCCTTTTTTCTGTTGGTTTGCCATTTTGCATTACTATTGATTATTTGATTTTAAGTTTTTATCTGTTGAATCTAAACTACATAAGCTTGACAATCTCCTTATATTGTTTCTATATTACATGTATCATATAACCACTTCATAAGAGAAGGCAACCTTGTATCAGAACTCAAGGGAAAAGGAAGCTAATAGAATCTCCTGTGAATTTCCTCCATTGATGAAAAGAAAACACAGTGAGATCTAAGAACACTGTTCAATACATATAGTTAAGTCATAATCCTTCAATTCATGAATAGATTAAGAGAGGAAAGCATAAAAATCTTCTGATTGATAGAGTGAATTAAACTCACTGAAGCTTGTAGTCTTCCAAATCATAATCATGCCTCTTCTCTTCAGAGTTAAAACGTAGAAGTATGCGATCCAATTCCCACCACGTCTCTTCTTGGAGGAATTCTAAGGAGGCCCTTGCTGATGTATACAGAACAAAGAAGGTATGCATTCTCATCCTTCCCTACTTGGTTGATACATTATGGATGCGTATGTTATTGCAAGTATTAGCAGTTATTTTCATGATTTGGCAGTTTTGTGTCGATCTATTTAGAGAAAATCTCAGTTACTTGCTGAAAGAAAATTTAATCTTTTCTTGTTTTAAAATGAATATTTTCCATCTAATTAAGTGCTTATCGGTTTAAATTACTGGCTCTTGTCATGGTTTTTGATATGATGGGTTTGGGCCGTACAATTTATCTTTTTCTTGTAGGGTTTCCATCGAGTTGCACTCAGTAACTAGGTCCTCTATGGAAGTTTCACCCACAGGATGGTGTGTGGTACATTCACATTCTATTATCTTGAATATGAACACAATTAATAGGAGTGTCGTATGTTTATGGACATTGGCAGGGCTTGACCTAATGTGCATCCCAAGCTTATACAAATACAATATGCAAATAGGCTAACAGAACCCAGGGGCAGATATCAGTCCTAGTGCATTAATTTTGTTTCACATCTATTTGTCCCAGTACATATTGGAATTTGGGTATGGGACTCCACCCCGAGTCATGTTATGGAATTATAATTATGACTGAGAGCTGGATCAATTTGAGTAACTATTTCTCCAGTCCTCATTTTATGGAGCCTAGTCTTTCTGTATGATTGAGTTGAAACTGGAAACAGTTGAAAAAGCAAACTCAAGAGTATGAGTAGATAGGAAGGTAGTTATTGGTCTAATCAGTTGAGATGTCAAAAGCATTGCAACCTGACATTTCTAAGAGGCGAGTGGTGTGAGCTTTTGGCATAGGCGTATGATTGAATTTTAACCTTGATTAGGGTGATTATACAAGAGGAGGTCAGGGCTAATATCCATCAGGTTAGGCATATAATCCAATCTCAAAGTGTAGAGCACATATAACGCAGTGTAGGGGGTCATTTTTCTTCAGTAGTGACTCCATCATGTTAGGATCTCATTGCTAAGTGATATTAATATTGGCTAACACCAACGGTTGACTAGTATCGAAGGGAAGGAGTCATAAGACAAGTCTCTACTACTGGAGTCTATATTCTTTGATGAGGACATCACGCCAGTTCCCATTTATCTTTTCATGCCTTAGCTTATTTAAAAATTTTGTGTTTTGTTTATCTTGCTTTTAGTACCACATCGGGTATATCCGAGAAGTTCACTTTATAAGAGCCTATATAAAGAGGCTCAACTTAATGAATAAGGGACAATGGAATGATTAAAATTTCCTCAAATTATCTGGCTTAATTCTTGAGTTTATTTGCTCTCGAGTTTTGGGGTGAGAAGCCCGCGTAAGGGGTGGAACCCAAATCTTATTCTGTTCTCAAGTTCAAATTTTGGTTACAATTTGAAGGTGATTGCGATCCAGGTTGGTATTACATCATTTTGGTATCAGAGCCCTGATTTTCAATTCCCTTCAAATATTACCTTTTTGCTCCAAATCTTCTCCAACAACAAACCCCAGATCTAAATCTCCAGATCCCTCAAAAAAAAAAATCTAAAAATTTTCAGACGACACAGTTCATCCCTCTTTGAAAATTCAAAAAAAATAAAAAGGGCACTGTGCATCTTCAAACCCCTCCCCTCCTGATCTTCCCTCAAAACCCAAATTTTAGGGTTTCGCCGCTGCACCACCACCCTACGCCAGCCCCTCCATATCCACCGCCACCAGCAATGCAATCGCGCCCAACCACAACCAACTCCGACGAATATTTCAATTGCCGCCGACACTCACCACGCGCTCCGCCGTTCGCCGTTAGCAATTTCTCCAACGGACCATCTTCTTCCGCTTCCAGAGCTTCATCAGAGGTCGAAAGGTCACGTGAAGTACCGTTGGAGCTTCCGGAGGCTCAATTCGACGTCGACGGAGCAGATCCAGTGACGCCGGTCCAAGATCCAGTGAGGCCTTCTCTCTTCTCCGGCCACAGGACCTCGTTGTCCTCATCTGACCACACACCACACAATCTCCCCCACTGAAGCTTCCTCAGACATTCGCATCACGAATTTCCTCTCCTGTGCCTCGATCAGAGCGCATCCAACCTCGATCAGGGCTCCACATCTTCCTTCGCCGCTGACATCACCAACGGAGAGAATCCCTCCACGATCGGAGCAGTTCGCCGCCTTATTCATCTCTGAAGCTTCGTCGTGCTCGCCTGAGCACTGTGGAGGCTCGTCGACCCCGTCGCTGACGGGACTCCGTCGTGCCTTCGCCGAGGAAGAGCTTAAGTTGACGACGACTCGAAGAAGTCTCCATAGCGTCTCCTCCGAAGGATTCCACCTGAGCTTCGCTAAGATCACCGCCACCGTCATCACCACCCACCCCTTGTCGCGAACCCTAGCGGAGATCAAGGGAGGGAGGCGGGCACGCTGCGAACAGGGCTGTTTGAGGGTTAAGCGGGTTCTCAGAAGAGAAACCGATTTGGGTTTAAGAAAGGGGGAGCGAGTCGGGTCGGATCCAAACGACCCGACCCAACGCACTTGACCCGGTCGGTTAGAACAGTCAGCTTCTGCTGACGTCAGCCAATAGGGTATTTCACTGCGTTGACTCAGTCCAGATCATTCGCTGACTCAGTCCAGTTCGTTCCTGACTCAGTCCAGTAATACAACATCACTCATTGTAGAAGGCCATGAAGATTGGGCCAAATGGGGTCTTCTTGATCGCATCTACGAAATCGTCCTGAATGTGCTTTTTGAATTTCTTAATGAAATCACACATAAGTTTTAGGCTCGATCTTAGAGGACGAACCTTCAGTTGTTGTTTACCTATAGATGAAGAAACATTAAAAACTTTAGTTTAATGTTTATTTAAAAATTAAATGGGAATAAAAAACAAATTATTTTTAAAACACTGCGACCAAGATCGCATACATCTACATCGCAAATATAAACAACTGCGACTCAGGTCGACAGAGAAGGGAATGAAAAACAAATGACGTTTAATATACTGCGACCAAGATCGCATAACTCTACAACGCAAATTGAAACAACTGCGACCCATGTCATCAGAAAAAGGGAAAGAAAAACAAATGATTTGTAAAAAAACTTCAACTGAAGTCGCAAACAACTAAAACACAAATTTAAACAACTGCCACCCAGGTCGTCAGAATAGGAATAAAAAACAAAGGATGTTTCATATACTGCGACCAAGGTCGCATACATCTACAACGCAAAGTCAAAAAAAAATTAAAACGCTACGACCTAAGTCGCATACATCTGCAACTCTAATTTTAACAACTGCGACCCAGGTCGACATAAAGTGTATGAAAAAAATTTGTTAAAAACACTATAAGCAAGGTCGCATACATCTACAACGCTTTTTCCAAACAACTGCGACCATGGTAGAAAGAGAAGGAAATGAAAAAACTTGAAAAAAATTAGACCTTTGTCGCTGTGTTACAAAATTTATAAATTTAAAAAGGTATTCATGATCTCAAGTTTCAGAATCTCTCTTATTTGCGACCATGGTCCCAAGTTTTCAAAAAAAAAGTGACAGAAACAGAATCAAATCTGGAAAAAAATTATAACTATTAAAATCCAGAAACCCTAAAAAAAATTTGCTTTTGTTTCACCATTACCTTTTCGGCGGATGATTTCTTTGGCGCCATATGTAGCAAATATATTTTTAAAAAACGGAACAAATTTGTGAAACAATAGAACTAATCTCTTCAGAATGATCAGGTGAAATTTTAGATCTGTAATTTTTTTGAAAGGAAATGTTTTACATAAGGTAAAAAGTTGTGAGGGAGGGTATTTTCGTCAAATACAAAGTTGAGGTGACTGAGAGTAATTTAGGCGGGATTTCTCAGGTTTTTGTCCGCCAAAATTAATGACAATTTCGTGGCTATTATGTTGCCACGTCCCGCCGGCTGAGAAACTCTCTCAGCCGTCAGTTGAGGTACAGTAACCCCTATATATATATACACACACATACACACACAATAATAGTTAAATTATACTTGGTGCGTGCCTTAATGTTCATTATCTATAGTATGAATTTTTAAGGTACGAGAATTATAGAACACAATATCTTCAATGTTTTATAATATTTTGAGTCATAAATAATAATTATGTGATGATCTTTTTAAGAAACTAGACAAGTTATATAAATGCAAAGTTATAAGGACTTGGGGCACCATCCAAAAGGACTAGCTTTCTAGGTGGAGTAGCTCAAATCCTTATATACCAAGACCATCCCCTCATCCAGCCAATGTGGGACTATTTGTTTGCACAAATCTTAACAATCCCTCCTCAAATAAAGAGTCCGGACTTGCGTCTTAATCACTGTGCTGAGCTGCACTGTACTATGCCTTTCCACTTGCACCTGTGCCTGCACTTGCGCCCTTTTTTGTTGCACTGTACTGCACTATGCCTTTTGACAGTACCTATGCCTGCGCTTTTTCGCTGTGCTGCACTGTGTCTTCAACTGCATCTGTGCCTGCGCCTGCGCCTACGCCCGGGACTATGTCATCCACTCTTAGGGATCTTTCACACATGATTAAGTTTGGGGCATGTCTCTGATACCAATTGTTGGGAAATAATCTGTATGCTCTGATATCAATTGTTGTGATTTCAGGAGAGGACGCCCCCACGGCAGGATCGACTGGGGCGGCGCAGCAGATACGAATCATAGGATCTGCTAAGGCAACTTGAATTCCCCATAGAATAGTTCTTCAAGTTGATCCGGTTTCATGATTGATGATCATGATACCAATTGTTGTGATTTCAGAAGAGGGCGCCCCCACGACAGGACTGAAACTGGATTGTTCCTTCACCAGTTACCTTGCTTCAGATAGTTGGATTTAAGTTTCTTTTATTTGTATTGATGGAGATTGTTTAGGAATAGGAGAGTTCTATGGTCTATAAATAACCCCTTAGGAGTGGCCTTCAATGTATTCCAAGTGAATCCTATGAATTTGTAATTCTTAAAGGTATAATTCATCTAGGTGACAAATTCGTGAGAGAAGCTTAGCCAAAGTGTTCGTTGTTCTTGTCTGCCATCAAGGGCTTGTAGTCTTCTCAACGTGAGGTATAAGTAATTCTTATTGTACCCCTAAAGTTTTAATAAAGTTTCCCCTTCTCCCGTGGACATACACACGATCTGTTTGGTTGGTGAAACTACGTTATATTGTGTGTTGGCTTTCTATCTACTTAAGAATATCTTATTCTCCTCTTCTTCAAGTTACCCCAGTCGATCCGGTCGTGGGGGCGTCCTCTCCTGAAATCATAACAATTAGTATCAGAGCAGACAGATTGTTTCCCAACAATTGGTATCAGAGTCATGCCCCAAATTTAGTTATGTGTGGAAGATCCCTAAGAGTGGATGGCGTAGTCCCAGGCGCAGGTACAGGTGCAGTGAAAGGCACAGTGTAGCGCAGCGAAAAAGCGTAGGCACAGGCACAAGCACAGGTGCAGTGAAAGGCACAGTGCAGTGCAGTACAGCGAAAAAGGGCACAGGTGCAGATACAGGCACCGACACAGGTGAAGTGGAAAGGTGCAGCGTAGCGATTAAGAGGCAAGTCCGGACTCTTTGTTTGAGGGGGGATTGTTAAGATTTCTGCAAACAAATAGTCCCACATTGGCTAGACAAGGGGATGGTCTTGGGTATATAAGGATTTAGGCTACTCCACCTAGAAGGTTAGTCTTTTAGGATGGTGCCCCAAATTCTTACAATTGGTATCAGAGCAAGGTAACTTGAAGATGTCTGCGATCAAGTTTGATATTCAGAAGTTCGATGGCGTCATCAATTTCAGCAGGTGGCAGATTAAAATGAACGCAATTCTTGCCCAGAGCAGGTTGAAGAAAGCATTACTCGAGAGGGAGAAAAAACCTCAAGACATGAAGGAAAAACTTGGCAGGAGTTGAATGAGACAGCCTTGACAGCTATTCAGTTTTGTTTGGCGGACGAAGTGTTGGATGAGTTTTTTACAGAGAAACAACGTCCTCGCTGTGGGACCGACTTTAGGATCACTATCTGAAGAAGTCGTTAGCGAATCGGTTGATTCTGAATCAGCGTCTTTTTCTTCTTCGCATGCATGAGGTACACCTATCAAGTCTTACATTGTAGATTTTTTCTCTATTATCAATGATTTAGATAAGATAGAGATTAAGATAGAAGAAAAGGATCAAGCACTTCTATATTGTGTTCTTTACCTTTTTCATTTAAGAGTTTTAGGGAAGCTATCATCTATGGAGGCAAGTCAACAATAAAGGTCAATGAAGTCAAGGAGCATCTGCTCAATAAGGACAAAATTGACACCCAATTGACGGGTGAGTCTCATCATGATGATTCCAGGCAAGTTCATTATTCAAGGGAGAATAGTAATAATGGAAGTTTCACGGATAACTCAAAACACAGGAATTTGACGTGCAACTATTGTCACAAGAAGGGGCACATTAGATGTTGGCTTCGAAAGAAAAAATAACTAGATGTTAATGTCACTAAACTGGTTGAAAGAGATGAAAAACAGTGCAATGTTTTATCTGTTACAGACAAATTAGTTGGTAACAAAGATAGATGGGTTATAGATTTTGGATGTTCACAGCATCTCAGTTCCAATAGGAAGATGTTTTCTTCATACACTTCGGTTCAAGGGAAAGAAGTCTTCATGGGGAATTTTGCTACAAGCAACGTGATTGGCGAATGAACAATCCAGTTTCGGTCTTATGATAGATGCATCACTATTCTTCAAGGCGTTCTTCATGTTCCCGAATTAAGGTACAATCTCAACTCTCTTGGAGCCCTACATAGAGAACGGTTCTGTTTCAGTTCGAAAGGTGATCTTATGAAAGTTTTCAAAGAGCCCACGTAATATTTCAAGCCGAACAAATTGGCAATGTGTATATGTTGCGGAATTTGGAGATTACAGTTGGTGGATTGCAGTTATCCTTGGCTTCGAAAGCGATGGTTGTGGAACAATGAGAGACTATGATGGATCCGAGCTCGGATGTTCAATTGTACCCTGAAAGGAGATTGGGACTAGGTACGCAACAAGGTAGTCCAGATCGTTACTCCTATGGTAAAGTAAATTCTCATAAATCTTATATAGATCAAGGAGTTCATTGGTAATAAAGTTCAGGTTGGGCCTGAACTTATTCGACCTAATCAAGATATGAACCCATGAGGGGGTTATGAAGAAGAGGGAGTGAGATGGAGATGAAGTCAAGTTTGTTCAATTGTGCATAGATGTGAGCACATGGAACATGGTGGTTATTCTCGGACTTGGACGTATTCAAGTCATGGGGAGATTGTTAAGATTATGATGTGAATACGCCATGAAGGTAGTTAATTAATGTCGGATTTGACAGTTTTCTTTTCTGGATCTGTTTTGAGTTCGAGTTGGATTTAAGTTTCCTTTATTCTGATTGAAAGTGTTTTGAGTTCGAGTTGGATTCAAGTTTTCTTTATTCTGATTGAAGGAGTTTTGAATTCGAGTTGGATTCAAGTTTCCTTTATTCTGATTGAAGGAGTTTTGAGTTCGAGTTGGATTCAAGTTTCCTTTATTCTGATTGAAGGAGTTTGTTTAGAATTAGGAGAGTTCTATGATCTATAAATAACCCTTAGGGGTGGCCTTCAATGTATTTTAAGAGAATCCTATGAATTTGTAATTCTTAAGTGTGTAATTTATCTAGGTGAGGGATTCGTGAGAGAAGCCTAGCCACAAGTGTTCGATGTTCTTGTCTGCCATCAAGGGCTTGTAGTCTTCTCAGCGTGAGATATAAGTAATTCTTATTGTACTCCCTCAAAGTTTTAATAAAGTTTTTCCACCTTCTCCTGTGGACGTACACACGATCTGTTTGATCGGTGGAACCACGTTATATTGTGTGTTGGCTTTCTATCTACTTTGGAATATCTTCTTTTTCTCTTCTTCAAGTTGTCTTAGTAGATCCTATGGTTTGTATCCGCTGTGTCGCCTCAGTCGATCCGGTCGTGGGGGCGTCCTCTCCTGAAATCACAACAATTGGTATCAGAGCGTATAGATTGTTTCCCAACAAAAGCATCTACAAGTAATAATGCTTTACTTTTTATTTAAAATTTGATATATTTTTTGTTTAATTTTGTACACATGGTTACATCAAGGATATATTGTTAATTTTAGAATACGTTAGAGGTGTATTCGAAATGTATCGGTCAAGTATCAGACTGTCCAAGTATTGAAAAAGTATCTGACATGGGAACGTCTCTTTGGTTCTTTTGACGAAGTATCCGTGCTACATAGACTACACATTATACAAGTTTAAAATATAGAAATAGGAATTTACTCTAATATGCGAAATCAGTTTCAACTTTCATTTATATGCAAGCAATATACAAGATACTTTAGAGACATATCAGTTGCGATTTTTTTTAGCTTAATTTTGGCTTTGTGATGATTTATCCAGCTTTACACATATATACTATATATATACATAAATTGATACATGCTTAAAGTCCTGTCGAATTTTTCAATAAGAATAACAGTGGGTGTGATGATTAAATTGTTGGAAATTAAATTGATTTAATGCGGAATAATGGCCATGAATCAAGAATCAAATACATCTCAAGGGAATCAAATTCATGTAATTAACTTAATACATGATACATACCTGAAGCCATTGATTGAGATGAAGGTTGAAGATCCTTGTGATGTATGAAAGAAGTAGACCCTTGTCCTTCGCTTTGATTCCTGCAAGACCTAATGCAAAGGATCCTCTTTTCTCTATCTCCTTTTCTTTTCACAAAACCCCTCTTTTCTTTTCTGATGGAGAGACTCAAAAATATGAGCGTGAGTTTTGTTTTCTTTACAGGAGGAGAAAAGTGGGTCGCACATTTGCACATAAGTCCCTTGAAATAAACCTTTCCATCATGGTACCCTTTATATTTCAAGAGACCATATAACTATATAAATGTGACTATAATATGGGCATCCTTAATATCAGTCAACTTTAATAGGAATCCAATGCAAATAATCAAGGTTAAGTGGGCCACCTTTATATGAGATTAACATTCTCCACTTGGACCACTAACCGATTAGGTTAAAACTTTAGAAAACAAATAAAAGAAAAGACTCATTTGAAAATCATTTTGACTCCATTGGATTCCATACTGAAAAAACTTGACACGTGATCACGAATTTAAAAACAACAACTGATAAGCCCAAATATGAAATACCGTAATACTGCAATTAGTTTGGACTACCAATGCGAGTCATAGCGGTTATACAACATCCACGTCATACTCCCTTCTATGTACCACAACATTGATAACCCTTACTAATTTAGTCCATAACCAAAATGACCCCTGTAATTGTCTTGTAAAGACATTTCCTGTTTAACAAACATCCATACATAATATGTGCACACATAATTGGATAACAGGAAACACAGAAACAGAACTTTTATTTGTACAATAATGTCAATTACATAAGTACCAAAATACACATTTACAGATTGCCCAAAAGACCCATTCTTACAACATGTTCCTTGAATATCTTTGGAGGCAATCCCTTTGTCATTGGATCAGCAACCATTAAAGTGGTACTTAAACTTACAATTGACACTTTCTGTTTCTCAACTCTTTCTCTAACCACCAAGTACTTAAGTTCTATATGTCTAGAACCATTAGAGTACTTACCATTCTTAGAGAAGAATACGGCTGCTGTATTGTCACAATATATCGTCAGCGGCCTGGCAATAGAGTCAACTACACCAAGTGCTGAGATAAAATTCCTTAGCCATAATGCATGATTTGTGGCCTCAAAACAAGCTATGAACTCAGCCTCCATCGTGGATGAAGCAATAATGGACTGCTTCACACTCTTCCACGAGATTGCCCCCTGCTAGCAAGAAATAAATCCTGAGGTAGACTTCCTGCTATCTGGGCAACCACCAAAATCTGAGTCTGAATAGCCGATCACCTCCAACTGATCTGATCTCCTGTATGTGAGCATATAGTCCTTTATCCCTTGAAGATACCGCATAACCTTCTTAGCCAACTTCCAGTGCTCCATTCTTGGATTGCTTTGGTATCTTCCCAACATCCCAACATGAAAGCTGATATCTGGCCTGGTACAAGTGCTTGCATACATCAAGCTCCCAACAGCTGATGCATACGGAACTTTCTGCATTTGACCCTTTTCTAAGTCATTTCTGGGACACTGGCTACCACTTAATCTGTCACCCTTCTAAATGGGTGCAGGACTGACTGAACACATTTCCATATGAAATCTTTCCAAGACTCGATTGATATACCCTTTCTGAGACAATCCTAGCAATCCTTGAGATCTATCCCTGAAGATCTCTATGCCAATAACATAATTTGCCTCACCCATATCAACCATCTGAAAATTCTTGGTAAGATAGCTTTTAGTTTCATACAGCAAACCAAGATCACTACTGGCTAACAAGATGTCATCTAAATACAGAACCAGAAAAATAAACTTGCTCCCACTGATCTTTAGATATATACACTGATCAACAGTGTTTTCTGTAAATCCAAAAGAGGTAATGGTATCGTTAAACTTTATATACCATTGCCTGGAAGCTTGTTTAAGTTCATATATAGATTTCTTTAATTTGCAAGCCAAGTGTTCTTGTTCTTTATTGCGAACCCTTCAGGTTGCTCCATGTAGATATCCTCATCCAAATTTTCATTTAGAAAAGCAGTTTTCACATCCATTTGATGTAACTCCAAATCATAATGAGCTACAAGTGCCATAATGATTCTAAGAGAATCCTTTTTTGATACTGGAGAGAAGGTCTCTGTATAGTCAATGCCTTCTTTCTGAGTGAAACCTTTGGCCACAAGTCTAGCCTTATATCGTTCGATATTGCCTTTAGAGTCGCGCTTGGTCTTAAAGACCCATTTACACCCGACTTTCTTACAGTTATAAGGCAATTCAACGAGATCCCAGACTTGGTTTTGGTCCATAGATTTCAACTCATCTTTCATAGCATCAACCCATTTACTAGAATCATTGCATTCTATGGCTTGTGAAAATGAAACTGAATCTTTATTAATCCCAATATCATAGTCAGATTCCTGTAGATATACCACATAATCATCTGAAATGGCAGATCTTCTTTCCCTTTGAGATCTTCTCAAAGCTGCCGGTTGTGGTGGTTCTACAATATTTTCAATGGGAATATCCTCATGGAGTGGTGAATCAACATTAACTTGTTGTTCTGGTATCTCAACTTGATGATCAAGCTGAGGGACAACAATTTCTCTTGAAAGAAAGGGTATTGGGATATTTACCCTTACCACTTCAAGATCTACCTTTCTTGGTTCAACACTCCCACTAATTTCACCATTTTCCAGGAATCTGGCATTACCAGTTTCAACTATTCTTGTACTATGGTTAGGACAATAAAATTTGTATCCCTTAGACTTATCTGGATAACCAATGAAATACCCAGATATTATTTTTAAGTCTAATTTCTTTTCTTATGGATTATATATTCTAGCCTCTGCTGGACAACCCCAAACATGTAAATGTCTTAAACTGGGTTTCCTACCAGTCCACAACTCGAAAGGAGTTGTTGGGACAGCCTTACTAGGAACCCTGTTCAAGATATACATAGCAGTCTTTAAGGCTTCATTCCACAATGAATTGGGTACATTTGAGAAGCTCATCATGCTCCTAACCATATCCATAAGTGTTCGGTTCCGCCTTTCAGCAACACCGTTCTGCTGAGGCGTACCTGGCATTGTGTATTGAGCACAAATGCCATGCTTTTCTAGAAATTGGCAAATGGACCAGGATGTTGTCCTGACTCGTCATATCTACCATAAAATTCACCACCTCGATCTGATCTTATGATTTTAACCTTTCTATCTAATTGTCTCTCGACTTCTGTAATGAACACCTCTAGGATGTCAACAGCCTGAGACTTTTCATTAATTAGATACACATAACCATAACGTGACAGATCATCTATAAAGGTAATGAAATATCTCTCTCCAGTAAAACATGGAATGGAGAGTGGTCCGCAAATATCTGTATGAATTATTTCCAGAAGTTCTTTACTTCTTGTGGCACATTTCTTAGTGTGTTTGGTTTGCTTTCCTTTTATGCAATCCACACACACATCAAAATCAGTGAAGTCTAGGTTATCCAAAATCCCAGTCTTCACTAATCTTATAATTCTATCCCTGGAGATATGCCCCAGTCGTCTATGCCACAAGATTGAGGATTTTTCATTTATTAAGCCACGTTTTATACCAACATTCGAATGCAGAGATAATAAAGATTGTGCAAACTCATCATTCAATGAAATTTTATATAAACCATCACATAAAATTCCATGTCCAACCGGAATTGAATTATACATTAAGAGAGTTTTCCACAACTAAACAAAACAGAATATCCAAAAACATCTAATTTGGATAATGACATTAAGTTTCTTGAAATCGAAGGTACATAAAAAGTATCCTCAAGATCCATCTGATGACCCGTCTCCAAGAGTAGTCGATAAACACCAACATATTCGACCTCCACTTTGAGACGGTTCCCCATAAAGACGAATCTCTCACTTTCCTTCGGTTTCCTGGTTGTAAGGAATCCCTGCATTGAATTAGTTATATGAGTTGTGGCTCCAGAGTCTATCCACCAAGTATTAGAAGGAACTTCAGCAAGATTTGATTCATAACATACAAAAGAAAGATTTGTACCTTTCTTTTCGAACCAAGCTTTCCTCTTGTTGCAGTCCTTCTTCACATGTCCTTTCTGTCACAGAAGTAGCATTTGACAGTGAAAGCTTTTCTATGACCTTGGCTACTTTACCCATGGTCATTTCCTTTCTTTGATGGAAATCTCTTACCTCTTCCATATTTACTTTTCTTATGGATACCTCCTGAAGTTACTGCCAACACTGAGTGCTGTCCTTCTTTCCTCAGTCTCACTTCCTCTTGAACACACATACCAGTTAGCTTATTCAAGTTCCACTTATCCTTATGAGTATTGTAGTGGATCTTGAATGGCCCAAACTGAGAAGGAAGCGAGTTGAGGATGAACTGTACCAAGAAGGACTCATCCACTTTCATTCCCAGTGATCCTAACTTAGCAGCCTTATCAGACATATTTAGAATGTGTTGTTGAACTCCTCTATTACCATCATATTTCATGGTGGTAAGTTCATAAGGGTGCCAGCTAATGACTTATCTACAGACTTAAATCGGTCTTTAACCGCACTTAATAGTTCAGATGCTATAGTTGTAGGAGGGAGTGAAGTCTTGATGTTATTAGCTATGGTCATCTTTATGAACATAAGACTGAGTCTATTAGACCTTTCCCAAGCTTTGGCATGGCTGACCTGTTCTGCTGTACTCTCAGCAGTTACTTCATCAGGTTTATCAACTATTAAAGCCATGTCTAGGTCCAAAACACCCAGTGTAAACTGTACATGTTCAAACCACTCTGAGAAGTTTGTACCATCCAAGGCCGGAATGCTGGTGGCATGAGTGTGAAGGGAAGTAGGGACGTTCACTGAAACATAATAGGACATTGCTCACATTAGGGCCACTAATCAATACATCAACTTTAAATTAATTAAGATGAACTATTGATATCACTTTGATTTCTCCTTTGAGCGAAACCTAAGCATATCTAGTGTTCACTCTTTAGGTGAGAACTTTTATCACCTATGTAGGTCTAATATAATTTATGTCACTTAGTTAGTAAGTCATGTTACCTTTGGGTATCCAATTTCACACCACTAAGTTACATAAATTACACTATCCTACCCCGGTTCATTATTATTTGAAAGAGACTTTCCTTTGGGCCAGTCCCAATCTCCTAAATAGAACCGCCATCGAGAATATTATTGTCTTTTATGTCTTCCTCATTGACAAGTCTTTTATGTAGTTGTATATTCATAAGTTTTACTAACATAGGTCACTTTGGCAACTACTAAATCAATAAGCCTTATGAATACAAAACTAACCAATAATATTCTCTAATCTTTTATTTGAGTAAAGCCATAATACCTCAATACATTACTTGACCAAGCATCAATCAATATTAACACAACAACTTAAATGTGTAACATACTTTAATGATTGATTATATTAGACCATTAGTCGACTACAAGGAAATACTAGTCGACTAAGTTCAAGTTAAGTCGACTATAGGTTTAGGTCTAGTCGACTAGGGTAAGGAAAAGTTAGTCGACTATACCCTATAATTAGTCGACTATAAAATTTATCAGTCGACTACAAATATTATTAGTCGACTCCTGAATCCAACAGAGAGTTCTCAACTTTCGGGTCACTGAATTAGTCGACTTGGAGAATATGATTAGTCGACTATAACCTAATTAGTCGACTAGTTATAAAATCAACTAAAAATCTAGTCGACTCCTGCAGCAAACAGAGACTTTCAAACTCTCTGGAAAGAGAATTAGTCGACTATAACATATTACTAGTCGACTAATAGTCGACGAAACAGTTATCTAATTGCAGTTCCTGTTCCGACGAATTAATCAAAAATTAGGGAAAATTAGGGTTTCTTAATCCTGAATTTTGATCCTTATTAATTGCATAATTAGAGGAATATGAACATGATTTTAGGGCTATTAAATCCTCTATTAAATTCTACAATTAACAGATCAAAATTCGTTTTTTTTATGAATCGATAATCAAAACCCTAACCTTCCTTAATCCCTAAATCCAAGATGTATTGATTCTTTAAACACGGCTCTGATACCAAATGTTGGAAATTAAATGATTTAATGCGGAATAATGGCCATGAATCAAGAATCAAATACATCTCAAGGGAATCAAATTCATGTAATTAACTTAATACATGATACATACCTGAAGCCATTGATTGAGATGAAGGTTGAAGATCTTGTGATGTATGGAAGAAGTAGACCCTTGTCCTTCGCTTTGATTCCTGCAAGACCTAATGCAAAGGATCCTCTTTTCTCTATCTCCTTTTCTTTTCACAAAATCCCTCTTTTCTTTTCTGATGGAGAGACTCAAAAATATGAGCGTGAGTTTTGTTTTCTTTACAGGAGGAGAAAAGTGGGTCGCACATTTGCACATAAGTCCCTTGAAATAAACCTTTCCATCATGGTACCCTTTATATTTCAAGAGACCATATAACTATATAAATGTGACTATAATATGGGCATCCTTAATATCAGTCAACTTTAATAGGAATCCAATGCAAATAATCAAGGTTAAGTGGGTCACCTTTATATGAGATTAACATAAATTTCATCTAGGTGAATGTTGCCAAGGAAATTGAATATTTTCTGCTTTTCTCTGTATGATGATGTGATTTCGTCTAGGTACTTGCCGACTAAATTGAATCTACTCTGCTATGCGCTGGTAGTGTAGTGGGCGTTTTAATAAATAAGACTAGATATAGTGACTTATTCTATTACCATGCACAAACTTGTCTTTTAGGTACTTCACATTGTGAGCTTTGAATAAGATATCATGCAATGACTCATTTTATGCTGCCCAAATTTGTTATTTATTATAAAGATATCTTATGATAAGTATATCTATTATAAACTATTATAAATAAACTATTATAAATAATATTAAGTAGTTAATAAGTGCAAGGAATGGGAACTAAATGAAGTGTACCTATTCATCTTTCTACATGAATATGTATGATATCCTGCTTTAAGTTTAAGAAATTTATTATTTCCCATCCTTATATTCTTTCTATCTTTCTAATAAAATAGAAAGTTTTGTATAAAGAGCTTATTGTAATATAAGTTCGTTCATATCATGAGTGCTATTTAGTAAGATGCTTTAAGACGAACACTTCTCAACATCTTGTGAAGTCATTTTACAGGATTATGTAGAGTTAGCATGCGGTCTTTTCATGTGGTTATTTTCTGGTGTAATCAGATTCATGTGTAGCGCATTGTGTGATCACAATCTCCTTGGCAAATTTAGCAGCTCTGCATATTTTGAGTAAGATTGCATTCTGGGTTCTGATCTGGACAATCAAAGAGAAGGTCTACCATTGAAGACTTAGATAAGGGGTCAATGGGTGAGTCTGTGTGGCGAGGTTTAGTTCTTTGACCTTTTAGATCTACATGTGTTCATCCGTCCTTTGAACTTAAGTTGGTAAGTTCTCATATCTGGTGCCTTCGTTTAAAGAATGTTTGTAAATTTCTGTGCTTACTATTGATAGAGCTTTAGAGCTACATACTCATGAAATGTCCCTTGTAAAAAGTCCTGTACTGGGTGCTTCCTGTATGTCCTAACCCTATTTCTAGAGTCTTGGGGTATGCATATTTAGTTTGATACAAGCATTGCATGATATCATCGTGGGCAATAAGTTGATTTGTCCTCAGAAGGACAACCTCATGCCTAGGATGTATTAGCTTAAACTAACATAAAAACTGGGAAAAAAAAATGTCAAAAGATGTTCTGCTCAAATTGTACCTTTTTGGACAAAGATGTGCACCTCATGCTTGTGGTTGTTCCATTGAGAATTAGATGTGCACCTCATGCTTTGTGGTTGTTCCATTGAGAATTACTGAATGAATGTTTAATGTCAAAAGATTCATCTAATGACTAGGATTGGAGTGAGGTTGCGTTATGTTTGTTGAGGATGATTTGCTCATTGGATCCTACTTGTTAATGAGCAGCTACGGTTGGCTTTGTGGAGTTTGGCTGTCTCAGATGTTCAAGAAAGATCCACTGATTAGGGCAAATGCAGCTAGAAGAACCTTACTGAAGAGGATCTCTGGGTAAGCAGTTATTGAGCTAGCTGTAGAGCTAAATACAGTCCTAGTTCAGCACTGATGGTTTTCGTTCTATGCAGGAGAGGATATAGTTTTTCAGAATTGCGCAAACATGATTCATGTTTGTGACCCAGGGATTATAAGCTAACAAATGAAATAGGGATTAAAGAAGTTCTTAGAGGTCTGGTTCTGTTTCCATTCTGGTCTTATTATCACATTCTATATTGTTTTTTTTTTCTTTCCTAAAATAGGAAGAGAACAAAAAGAAGGAACATAGTTTCTCAGCCTTCGGGATGCCGGAGTAGTTAAGTTAACAAGGTTGTCACTCCATTTTTTTTTCACTGTTGAGGTCTTCAAGGGAACTCAACCCATGTCCATGTTCTGTGTTTTAATTGTCGTCTAACTTTGTTTTAGGAATTAGTTATGTTGGTCTAATGATCAAGGTGGAGGAGGATGCACATGTTTTATTAGTCATTTTGAAATGGATCAGTCCCCATTGTCCCTGAAGCATGAGGGCATTCATTATGGACCATAATTGATGGATCATTGATGTAACTTCTTAAAGATCCCGTGAGAACACACAGGACCTGTTTTTCTGTGTCATTGTCCTGTGCTATAACTTGGCAACAATGTTTCCAATCCATCTGAACGCTGTTTGTATTATTTCTTTTTATTTTCAGTTTTTGCTTATAATCAAGGATTTCAATATGTAACCCCCTATTTGCAACATAGAAGTTACTTATAAATGTTCGAGTGTGCATTAAATTGCCTTCAAAATCTTGTTTCAAATAATTCTCACACTTGCATACTTTACTGGCTTTCTCCATCTGATTCTATGCTTTGTGATTTTCATCAAACTGAAATGATGATTTTTTACCCTCTTCTGAGATGCAAGCTAGTGGTTGCTGGAATGAGTTTGAATTGTGAAACTTAGTTCTGTGAGGCACAATTTTGGGTCTTCTGATGGCACTGAAGGCAAACTGTTTCATAGCAAACAGTTACATAGGTGCTGGACAGAGGGTGGATAACACACTCCATAAGTGCTACATGACACATCTCTCTCTCTCTCTCTCTCTCTCTCTCTCTCTCTCTCTCTCTCTCTGTGTGTGTGTGTAGACTTGTGTCATTCCGGAAGGATTCGAGCCAAAACCTTTCCCACTCAAATAACAACATCTGACATTCAAATACAAGATTCACTCTCTTGAAGTTGATCTATATTATTTAAAGTAGCTAAAAATCAAAAATCAAGTATTTTAAATACTTTTTACTTATTCATCAAGTGGCGCAAAATGGACGGCCGAAAGTAATGAGTTGGTTAGATTTATGCCTTTATACATACAAATTCTTGATCCGGCCATTTGATCATATCTAAACATTTAAACATTTACAATCCCTTACAAACCAATTTTTGTTAGGTTTAAAATATTCTACACCGTTAAACTAACCAGCTCACTATTTAGGCCGTCTGTATGTTCCCTACTTGATACATGGTTAAAAAGTATTTAAATACTTGATTTTTAATTTATAGATATCTGAAATAATATAGATCAATTTTTAACGGAGTGGATCTTGTATTTGGATGTCATAAGGTTGTATTTGAGTGGGAAGGATTCGGCTTGGAATCCTTCCGGAATGACACAAGTCTGTGTGTGTGTGAGAGAGACTTGAGGTGCAGAGTTCATGACCAAACCAAACCCCAATTTGAGGTGATTTTAAGATGCAAAGTTGCCTTCATTCAGTTAACAGCCCTTTTTTCCCACCAGCCCTGTGGTTCCATTGGCGATCATTGAGTTGATTTTCTGAGGTTGAATGATTCATCTAATGCGAAATGGGGCGCCATTATCGCACACATCTGAGATTTTGCATTAGATTTGTAGTGAGAAGAAGTGTGGTACTATTGACCCGGCTGTGGCGTTTATTGTAGCCCTGGCTGAGAGAGTTGTTTCTCAGGAGTCGCGCAAATATGGAGCTTGACTGGTGAGTTGCAAATTTACAAATGAAACAGAAATTGAAATTGCTGCTTGCTTTCAGAGTTTGTTCTCTATTTTCATTTATCACACTGCATTCTGTATTGTAGTATCTGGACCAAAGTTAACTCCTGTGCATTATCGGACTAGTTTGCAAAAGAATCAAACCATTTTTTCCTTCTATGGTGATATACGGGTGCAAAGGAACTCAATCCATGTGTTGTGTTTATCGTCTCTCTCCTTGACTTCAAGGTGTGCGTTGGTTCGGTTTGATTTTTGTCAATGACAAAATCGAACCGAACTGAACAAGACATAGAGCCGAACCGAACAAGATCTAACTCTACTTTCCACTGTACTGTGACATCTATATTTATCTATCAAATTTTCATATATCAATAATGTTACACTTGTGGACTATATGTATCATCAAAGCTTTGAAGCCTTCATGGAACTTTTAACTGTTTACTGAAGAGTTGCATCTTTTTTCTGAGTCTGTGAGCTTAACATTTGCAGCATAATTGTTAAAAAAGAAGTACTAATAAATAAGACTGATATATTTCATTAAACATATCTTCACCAGTATTTAGTTTATTTATGATGGCTACACTGTTCAACCAAATTACTCATGCAACATACTTGCCCTAATTTTATTTGGATGATAGGGTTGTTGCCATTGTTATTATGCTGCCAATCATCATTTATAGTTATTTTATACAGCTCAATGTAAGAAGGTTTTTTTCAGTGTTGGAATAAATAAAAACACAAGATGTGAGACTTCGTGCGACTTATATCTGCAACTGTAAAGTTCAATGTATGTTCTAAATTATTAGGCAATGATCAAGGTTCTGGTCTTGCAGGTATATATGTTGTGTCCTCTGGGATAAAATTGAAAGTTTAAATCATTTTGCTCGATGTTCAAGTTATAAGTATTAAGTTATTTATCACATGTAAAATAGTATTTGAGTCAATTCGGATCATCATATCTTAACTTGAGCTATCAAGAGAGTTTTTATATGAACTGGATTAGAGATTGTTCTTTACCCAAAATTTGGATGGAATTCGAGTTTTGACTCACCGGCGCAAGATGCATTTGCTACCCCTAGCTGAAACCTTCTCATCTACCCAAGACAAGAGATCCCAGTCGTTGAGAGCCTGTTTATTTGGTGAAAAGTGGGATGAAAACTGGGTTTTTTTCCTCTGAATTGCGTGGGTCCCTTGGGAGCTTACACAATGAGTTGTTTGTTTGACAAGAAATAAAAAAAACGCCCAGAAAAATTGTGTTGGTTTTCATTTCTACACTGTCAGTGTTTTCCTCTCAAAATGTGAAGAAAACATTAAAATTTATGATTGCTGTCATGCTCAATTTTTCGCAATTGTAATCTTACAACAATCGATCTTCTGTGGGCCGTTTTCCTTGCCAAGCAGGTCCTAAATGACTAGGGGTGGTCAGTAGGCTCATAATCCTGAACCAATTCTTTTAATTTAGTTGATTTAAGTCGGACCTGAATCCATATACGATAGTACTATGTACTATACATTTTCAGCTCAAATCAAGCGCTATTTCAGCTATCGGGTGGGGTCCTAAACAGTGAATGTTCATTAATTATATATTAAAACATGAAGAAGAGGCATTAAATAGATGTTTGAACTTAACCCAACAATCACATGTTCAATCCTTTACAGTTCCTAATTGTTAGGACTCTGGAGACTTGCTTTCTCTCTGGTAAATCTAAGATTCAATCTCAATTTTCATCCCGACCTGATTCATTCCCTCCTCTTCTATTTCATTTGCCTTTTTGAACCACTCGAAATAATAGAAGAAGCTTGATTGAAGAAATATAGCAGCCCAGATTTCCTGAAGATAAATAATAAACAGTAAATTTTGATCTTTTTCAGTTCTTGCGATGATGAAACGAGCCAACAGTTATCATCAATGATACCAGTATTGATAGGATTTGAAATTCTTTTTCCTTCTTTTTTTTCTTTCTTTTCATTTTTATTTTTTTCCCCCTCTCTTTTCATTCCTTCTCTTTAGGCAAAGAAGCTCCCAATTTCGTTAAAAGGAAAGTGATGAAAAAGCTTGTCAAGTACAAGTGGGAACCCTTTACAACCTTCTCAACTCAGGAGGTTGTGTAAGTCTCCTTCGGCTGCCATTATCTGGAAGATTAAGGCACCTCTTGAAGTCAGAACTTTCTTCTGGTTGACCACTGATAGTTTGATACTCACTCGAGACAATATTTTCCATGAGAAACTGACAGGACCCGTCGAAATGTGTCATTTTCACTCAAGTTCCAGAGTCTGTGGATCATCTCTTGCTCTACCTCCATTCTCTCAGGCAATCTGGACGACTGTTAAAAACATGCCTTTCAGAGTGCGGGCCTCCCTCCCCCGATGACACCACTTTGGATGGAATGGCGGATGTGCAGAGTTTGTCTATGAACAGAACCCTATGGCATATGTGTTGGAAACTTAGAATTAACCAAGTGAGTTTTTGGTGACTTGGGTTTTAGATGGGACCCGCTGCTCGGAATGCGCAGGAGATGGTTGGAATGTGTTCTCTTTTCGTTGGCGATGAACATGGTATATTCACATATTCAATTCCGTTTCCGAATGAATGAGATATCCAAGTCGGAAGTATGCCTAAAACAAGAGCTAAATGAGACTAAAAGTGTGTAAATTCTTTAATCCCATATTGAAAGTGGTATATGAATGTGTCTTTCAGAATGGTTGCGCTCGTTCCAACCGAATGGATGTGTCTATTCGGAAACAACCTACTTTGAGTGAATGGATGTGTCTGTTCGACAAACGGATGTGTCTATTCCAACTGAACAGATGTGTCTATTGGGAATGGTTGTGCTCATTACAATCAAACGGATGTCTCTAGTTCGAAGGGCTTCCTCCAAGTTCCTATATAAGGGCAGAATTCCACTCTAAAAATTGAGCAACTCCTACAATTAAGAATTTCAAAATTCAATACATTACAATGAATAAATTAAGTTCTTTAAAGATGTTCCTTTAAAGTCCTTTTCAGATTTCAGAATTGTGTCTGAAATCTGATTTTTATTCCGTGTCCTTTTCCTACTTTTGGTCAAGTGGTAGGTACGAATAACTTCGGTTGTATATTTTGTAAAGTGTTATGCATAACACGTGAAGAATATTGTATCTTCGGAGACCAGCATCCATTATCCTGTATATACCAGAGCGAGGGACGTAATTGTCTTAAGAAGATTCACTTTACGCGTACCTTACTCTAAAATCTAGTTTTATTCTGTTACTCTATTCGTTTATGCTAACGCTCAGTGTTGCAGGAATTATTAAATTTCAATATATTATTTGTCTATTTGGACTAACGTTCTTATTGCAAGAATTATACTGAATAAAGTATTCATGATGAAAATATTTATTTTAATACATATTATTACTAGATAAATTATTGTTGAATGCTCATTTATTACTAATATGAGACTGACTAAATACTAGTTCGATTGGTTTAAAAAGTGATTTGAAAGGTAGTTCTATAATTAAGGAACATTCAATTGAAAGAAAAGCCTCCCACTAGATTTTCACCGACCTGGCTGATTGGACCTGTTGATCTTGATCTTGAATTGGATTGTCAAGACTAAAAATCTTAAGACAATTACGCTTTTTTCTAGTGCAGGTTACATCAGCAATTGATTTTTGTTTTATCAAGATTTCAAATCTCTTTATTCCCGTTTTATAAAATACCAACAGGAGATCTTTTTTTTAAGAGTTTATTTTGTAAGTCGTTTAAAAAAATTTCGTTTTCCTCAAAACTACCAATGACATATATTAAAGTTGCTAACTTTTACTCTGCATTTAACTGCAGATATTGTCTGATACTAATCAAGTGAGTATCAATGAGGTACTAAAAATGTCAAACCAGACTGTGATGTCTGATTCTCTTCCAATTTCGAAGATGGAGGATGTCAGTACTAAGAAATTCCTCGTATGATATTTTCTTGATTACTAAATGGTATATAGTAAGACTGTAATCAGACGAAGTAATAGGTATGTTTATAACATACAAAGCCAATGTTAAGAATCAACTCAATAAAAATATAAAGATTTTAATATCTGATCGAGGCGGAGAATATGAATCAAATGAATTCAGCGAGTTGTGTACTAACTTTGGTATAATCTACCAAACCACAGCACTCATCAGCAGAATGGGATTGCTGAAAGAAAAAACAAAATTTTAAAAGAGATGTTCAATTTCATGCTTGTAAGTTCTGGATCACCGCAGAACTTATGAGGGAAGCCCTATTAACCGCAAATAAGGGTACCTCACAAGAAACTTGGTCTTATTCTATTTGAATTGTGACATGGAAGGCCTTCTTCCTACTGTTAACTCAAAATATGGGAGTGCCTTGCAAAAGTACCAGTGTCACAATCTAAGAAGACTAAGTTGAGATAAAAACGGTGGACTGTATTTTCATTGGCTATACCTTGAATAACAGTACCTACAATTTTCTCGTACATAACTCAGAAATATCGGATGTCATGTTAACATGATTATCGAATCAAAATATATTGTGTTCTTAGAAGATGTCTTCCTGTACAAACTGGATAAAAAAAAATGCTTCTGTGAAAAGAACACATGAAACAGCTTTAAGAGACGCAGGACTTAGTGAACCAACAGTTGATGCGAAAGTTGAACAAAAAAGTAATAATAGATCGAAAATTTCTTAATTTTTTGGTCTATACTTCATAGTATATGCGGTTGAAAGCGAGCCTCAAATATTTAAGAAAGTTATGTGTATCTCAGAAGCACAAATATGAAAAGAAGCTGTAAATAATGAAAAAGAATCCATCCTAAGCAATCATACTTGGGAGTTGGTAAACTTGCCATCTGACAGTAAACCAATCCGTAGTAAGTGAATTTTCAAAGAAAAATTAAAACTAGATAGATCTATCGATAAATACTAAGGAGTATGCTTTGAGATATGAGAAGTATTCACATATACTTGAAGAATACAATAATGCAAACTGGATTGCAGATTTTAAAAAATCAAAATCAACTAGCGGATACATCTTATCGGAGGCACGGCCATATCTTAAAAATCCTCCAAACAAATTTGCATAGCCCATTCCACGCTGGAATCGAAATTTGTTGTCTTAGTTAAGGTTGGAGAAGTAGAGTGGCTTCAATAATTTTGGAGGATATACCTTTATGACCCAAGTCAGTGCCCGCCATATGCATTCACTGATGCAACCAAGCAATGATTTTAAGGCACAAAATTTTATATATAAACGTAAGTTTAGATACATCCATCGAAGATATAATACCGATAGGCAGTTGCCCTTAAATATTGTTATCTCAATTAACTTTGTGGCGTCAAAAAGATAACCCAACGGATTCGTTCGCTAAAGGTTTGAGTGAAGAGTGTATAAACTGCAAATCGAAGAGAATGGGGATAAAAGTCTAACCATACTGAGTCAACTTAATAAGAACCTCACTTAGCGACTGGAGATCCTATAGACTAAGTTCAAGAGAAAAACTAGTTATGATTGACTTTGTGAGTAAGCACTTAAGAGCTTGACTCTAACCCATTCTTATGGTGCACCCAAGTGTTTTCTACAATTGGATTTAGGATAAGCTATCGCTTTTAATGATTTTTATACCTTGTTATCAAAATAAGTGAGGTAGAGTAGACCACTCTCAATAGCACGATCACCTATGTGAGTGTAAAGTTAGAACTGGCTCTTTTAGAGTCTCTATGAACGCTGTGATTGCCTAAACACACTCTAAAACTATGAATGTCTGGGATTGAAATGGACACAACTGAGAATCAAAGTTGATTTTTAAAAGTTACTGCGTAAGGCCTGTTAACTTGGCTTACACAAATAGCTGACAGTTTAAGACCTAATAAACTGATTGGCCAGTAAGTTCGACAAGAATTTCTCTACGAAAGATTCAAGATGTAGTTCACTTATCCTGATGTAATTTCTTTTGTAAATTGTCTTTCACTATAGAGTCAGTCTCATAGTGTGTGTAATTTCTTGAATCTCCATTCGTTGAGGGGGATTGCTGGAAACTTGGAATTAACTATGTGAGTATTTAGAAAATTTTGAGTTGAATTTTAGATGGAACCCGCTGTTCAAAATGCGCGGGAGATGGTTAGAATGTGTTCTCCTTTCATTAGCGATGAACTTCATCTATTCACATGTTCAATTTTGTTTTGAATGAATGAGATATTCAAGTCGGAAGTTGACCTAAAATAAAAACTAAATGGGACCAAAAAGTGTGAAAACTCTTTAGCTCCATATTGAAAGTGGTGTACGAATGTGTCTGTTCGGATGGTTGCGCTCGTTCCAACCGAGTAGATATGTCTATTCGGCGAATAGATGTATCTCGTCTGAACGGTTGAGCCCATTCCAACTGAACAGATGTGTTTATTCGGAATAGTTGCGCCTATTTCGATCGAACGAATGTATCTACTCCGAAAGGCTTCCTCCAAATTCCTATATAAAAGGCAGAATTCCACTCCAAAAACTGAACAACTCCGACAACTGAGAATTTCAAAACTTAATCAACTATAATGAATAAATTGAGTTCTTTAAAGAGGATTATTTAAAGTCTTATTCAGATTTCAGAATTGTGTTTGAAATCTGACTTTTATTCTGTGTCATTTTTCCTACTGTCGGTCAAGTGGAAGGTACGGTCAACTCTTGTTCGACTGTACGTAATTTTACAAAGTGCTGCGGAGAATACGAAAAAGAGTGTTGTATCTTGGGAAACAAGTGTCCATTATCCCGTATGCACCGTAGCCAGGGACGTAATTATCTTAAGGAGATTCGCTTTACGCGTACTTCATTCCAAAATCTGATTTTATTATGTTATTCTACCTGTTTATACTAAAGCTCAATTTGCAAGAATTATTGAATTTAAATATATTCTCTATTATTTGAAATAACATTCTTATTTTGCAGGGATTATGCTGAATAAAGTATTCATGCTGGAATATTTATTTAAATAAATAATATTGCTAAATAAGTTATTATTGAATTATTTATCTTGCTGAGTTATTACTAATACGAGACTGACTAAAATCCAGTTCGATTGTTGTCTACGGAAGGAATTTGAAAGATGGTTTTATAATTAAGGAACATTCAATTAAGAAACGTTCAATTAAGGAGCTTTCTATTTCTGAATTTAAATACACGGACTTTCCTTTCTTTTCAACATAAACCATTGGAACCAAATAACAATTTCCTTTTATCATTCCCTTGGACAAATTGCCAGAGCAGTGGACTCTGCCAACAAACGTAGTCGATGTTTATACACTTATTCAAAGACTCGCATCCTTTCTAGATTGTAAACAGCTTGATTTCAAGCAAATTCCCAGCTCCTTCACAATTATAAACAAAGAAAATGCAAAGGGAATTTTAACCCAATGGCGATTCTTGTCAGATTTGAAATCAAACATCTTCAAAGTTGTTGAATCTCAGAAAAAAAAGCCAAAGACTTTTGTCAAATTCTATTCATAAAAAACTGTTGATGTTAGGTGCCCGAAAAAGGTCAGAAATAGCCGAGAACGGGTTGAGAACTTGTTCCAGCTCTGATGTCAGTAGCCAAAATGCCTTCGAATAGCGACTTTGTATGTTCAGGTAAAATCCAAATAACACTAAAATTAATAAATAACAAGAAGTTATATCTTCTTATATATTTGATAAATAACAAGCTCATATCACAAAATAACACTTCCTTTCTACGTGGTTAGATCGTAATCTCAAGCTCAGAATGAGAGACAGGCACTGTCACATTATTTCAGAATTTTCCACAAATTACGTAATCCCTTTTAATTGTGTTATTTAGACTATATTTTGAAGTATAAAAGACTTGGGGAAAGATAATATGTGAAAACTATTTATATACAATCTCATAAGCAATGCAAGAGTTTCTTTTTGGGTTCACTTGGGGGCTGTTTGTTTCGCGTAAAAGGTCGTAATTCGTAAATGACTTACAACTCAGTTACAACTATGACGTTTGTTTGGACCGTAATTCTTAAAAGACTTACGCAACTCAACTGTCACTCACTTGCAACCCAATTACCACTCACTCACAGCCCAGTTACAGTTAATTTTATGGTCATGCAAATTTGTATTATTTTTTATATTAATATTAATTTTTTTAAATATTTAGCATTTTTAATATTTATTTACAATATTAAAACTTTTTAAATCACCAAATAGTTAATTTTGTGATCAACTTTTTCACTTACGACTTACACATTACAACAACCAAACAACGTAAAATACAATAAACTTTCTCACTTATAACTTTATATTACCAACCAAACGCCGTAAAACTTACATGCATGTAATTCATTTACAACTGCAAAACACTTTACACAACTTACGAATTATGACCAATTACGACAACCAAACAAGCCCTTAGCTTACTCTACAAAATCTAGTTCCATTTAACGTTTTTCGTTCCATTTTCCCCCGCCTATCTCATCTCATTGTGGTATCTACTTGAGGTAACTATGCAGCTTGTGCATAGTTGTTGTCAAACAGAGACCCTTTAATAAGTATATTTATCCATTAACAATGTTCAACAGAGACAATGGTTGAACTTGAACCGAACAACAACATGTTCGATCATGTGCATCGCTTGCGAGTCAAGACTCTAAAAGGATTGTGTTTCGGTAAATCTGGCTCAATTTCAACCTGACCCGACTAAATTGATCCCTTTTTCTTCTTCTTTTTGCATACTTTGTTTCTCAAACAACTCGAAATAGAAGTGTAGTGGTCAAAATCTGACTAGTATCAGGATAATGACACGTGTCTAAACTACCGAAGGGAAAAATAAGAATACAGTATTATTTACAAGGGATATCACACTCCCATAGTGAAGCCATAGATGAGGGCCAAGAAACAAGGGATAGTCGATTCATTTTCGGTGCTCAAAACTCCAAAGTGAAAGGGCAATTAAGAAAAGATATGGGTGACGATTGTTGGATGTTATTGACACAACAAGCATGATGTTAGAACATAGTTACCTCTTTTAACAAGATTGTCGGTCGTTAAGAGACGTTCATGATATGAAAGCCACATGTGAACATTAGTCTTGAAAGGTCCTTGTGCAGTCTAAATCCATCGAAAATAATTGCTCTCTTCACGGAATTCGGTTAGGCTTTTGTAGAGGAAATTGATGGTGAAGATGCCATTTTGGTGAAGCTTACATTTTCAGGCATCGAGGAGGTTGAGAGGTGTTTTCTTTAGAGAAGGTTGAGGAGATTGTTGAGATCATTTGTTAGATTCGAGTAAGGCCATCTTCGAAATTGCGGGGTTCAAATCAACTGCCCATCAATGAGACACATTTGACTGTCCACCGTTGTGAAAGGAGTCAAGGCAATCTCAAAAAGGTGGGGGAATTTCTTGTCAAAGGTATTATTACTCACCTAATGATCAAGCCTAAACTGAGTTGAGCGTCCATCACCGATTTCAATTTCGATGCCGGAGGCAAAGGCCATGATAGCCTTGAGGACTCTGCACCAAAAGGGTAAGACATGGCCATGGATGAATGGTTGTAGATCATGAATCTTTCATCTCTTGTAGTAATTGTATATAACAAGTGTCCCCAAAGAAGAATGTGGATCTTGGAAGAGTCTCCATCACCATTTAGAGAGAAGTGCAAGGCTGAAGGGTCTAATTAAGATTGCAAACTCTCAAACCATCTTGATTTGTATGCCAACATACAAGTTGCCAATTCACAAGACAAAGCCCTTTGAATGTCCCCGATGCCTCTCCAAAAAAAAGGGACACCGAACACAATCAGTAGCATTTATAACCCATTCCGGAAGATGATAGACTTACATAAAGTAGAGAGGCAATGTAGATAAAATGAAGTTCACAAGGATGAGCCTTCCACCTTTATAGAGAGCATTTTCTTTCGAAGTGGCAAGTCTTTTCTCCACTCTTTCAATAATAGGTTGCCAATTCCCTCGATTAAGCAAAGCATTTTGATAGAGAGTCCAAGGTAGATGAATGGAAAGGACCCAAGATTGCAATTGAGAATTGATGCAACTCGCATACCACTTTCTTCATCCTAGCTAAAATGTTATAAACAAATAATTTGTGAAAGTTTATCTTTATCCTGGTCATCATCTCAAAGTATAGATGAGGGCTTAATAGAGATGATGAATCTAGAATTTTCCGGCACAAGAAGTAGAGTATCATCAACATAATGAAAACTCAGAAGTCCATTAGCCACGGAAAGGAGCCAATTCTTTGTGTAATATCATTGTTATCGGCCAATGATAGAATCTTCGTGAAGTGTGTCGAAAACAAGAATGAATAGGTAGGGGAGAGTGTATCCCCTTCCCGAAAGTCCTTGCCGCAATGAATGTAGATACCCGACTTCCCATTAACAAGTATAGAAGATGTTTCAGAAAGCAAACAAGTCTTGATCCAACCAATACATCGTGGACCAAATCCTCTTGCCGCTAACAACTCAATGAGGAAGTCCCATCCAACGTAGTTAAAAGCCTTCTCAAAATCAAGTTTAAGAAAAATTGCCTCTATATTGGTAATGTGTGAGGCCGCAAGGATTTCATGAGCACAAGTCATACTATTAAGAATGATTATATTCTCTATGAAGGTCAATTAAACTTGATCCACAAGGAAATGAATGCAAAGGCGGAGTCTATTTGCAAGCACTTTTGTAACAATCTTGAAGACAACATCAAGGACACTTGTGGGTCGGAACTCATTAACCATATAAACACATTCTTTCTTGAGGATTACAGGCACCAAGGCTACAACACTATTTCACAAAAGCAGCAGTTTCCTCTGCTCATAATTCACCACCTCCATTCTCCTAATCCAGCTGGTGACTAAACCAAGAAAAGAGTCCTTTATTTTTTTTCCTTTTTCTTTTTTTTTTTTGCTTTTGTATTTTTGCATGCGTCTCTCTCTAATTTACGTGCCTTCATCAGAGCTTCAAAGTCCCACACAGCACATGAGACAGGGCCAGCCTTCTTCTCGAACGAGAGCAGTAAAAAAAAGATTTAGTGGAATATTGAAAATATGTACATTTCTTTCGTTCTCTTGTGTCTTGAGTCATTGACGAAGCAGCAGGCTTGGCGTGAGAACACTAGTAAATTATTATTCAAAGGCTTAAAGCTTTCCACAAGTTTTAACAAAGAAATCACAACGGCAGATTTTGCCCAGATTTGGAAGCATCCTCGCCTCTCTCAACGAGTCAAATTGTATTCATAAATGTTGACGTTAGGTGTAGAAAAGTTGAGAGCGCACCCAAGGATGAGAAAAAAAAACGGGAGCGGGTCTGCAACCAAACTGGATATGAACCCATTTGGTCAACCGAATCCGAAGGCCCAATCTGACCCAAAAAAACATTGTATGAATCTGATTTGAATCCAGACCGTTTACAGTCTAGTTGCATCTGATCATTACACGTTTGATCATGGGTTGCTCCTAGCAGCAGTTGGGAAGACCGCGTGCGTTCGGGTAAATCTGCCGTCGATTATTTCAACTGGACCCGATTCATCGCATCCTCTAACATTGTGTTCCTTGAACAGCTCCTCTAAACGCGGAAGCTTTTCAAGCTTGAATATGAACGAAAGGCAACAGCTCGCGACTTCTGAGAAAATTAACGGCGTAACTGTCCGGGGGTTAGCATCCGTACGTCACTGGTCCAATTTCACGATAGGATAACGGCGTGAGCTCTTAAAAAATAGGTATATCGTCTGATATTACCTCGAAATATTCGTATCAGTCGGTTTACCGTCAATATATCGGATTTAAATACCGGTATAGACCATACTGATATAATGTTACCGGCCCCCCTTCGGTACCGGGATACCGGCCGGCATAAAGCTGATATATTAGTTTAGTTCAAACATCAGTCAAAACAGTAGGTCCATCACGAGAATGAAAGCTTATATACGTGGTTAAAGTTTTAAAAAAGAAAAAGATCCGCAGTTTTAGCTTTTCAAACGAGATACTAAATTTTTCTTTTTTGAAATTCTTTCTAATTGTAAGTTTACTGCTATCTGATTAAGAAATCAATATCATGATTTTTAACACTGGTAGAATTTACTTGACCCATGACTATTCCAACAGATTCTAATTGTTTAGCTGAGAAAATAGCAAATTTAGAAGGCATTTAACATTCGGGCTTGTTTGGTTAAAGATGGAAGGGTCTGTTTGGTTATCGTAACTGGCCGTAATTCGTAGTTGTAATTGGTAAAGTCTTTTACAATTGTAAATGAGTTACATGTATGTAAATTTTACGGTGTTTGGTTGGTAATATGAAATTGTAAAATGGGAAAGTGTATTGTACTTTACGGTGTTTGGTTGTCGTAATGTATAAGTCGTAAGTGAAAAAGTTGACCACAAAATGAACTATTTGGTGATTTTAAAAGTTTTAATACTACAAATAAATATTAAAAAAGTTAAATATTAAAATTTTTTAATATTAATACAAAAAAATAATACAAATTTGTATGACCACAAAATTAACTGTAACTGGGCTGTAAGTGAGTGGTAACTGGGTTGCAAGTGAGTGTTAGTTGAGTTACGTAAGTCTTTTACGAATTACAGTCCAAACAAACGCCGTAGTTGTAATTGGGTAGTAAGTCATTTACGAATTACGGAGTTTTACGCGAAACAAATGGCCTCGAAGTGAGGAAGTGAGGAATTGAGGAAGTAGTAATAATTCCCTTTGAAACTTGGGAATTGGTTAGTAAGCTTTCTGGTGTTTGGATGTTGTTGGGAAGTATTGTTTGGAAAATATTTTGTCTTTTCCGGTGTTTGGATGGTAATGTGAAAGTGAAAGTGGAAAAGTTGACCACAAAGTTGACCGTAAAATAATATTAAAATAAAAATTAATTAAAAAAATAAAAAATAGTCTGCTATTAGAATGCAAGTGAGATTTACATGGTCAAAAAATTAACTGTTTTGTACTACAATTTATTACAAATGAGATTTACATGATCACAAAATTAACTGTAGCACTCTGGAAATGAGGAAATGGTTGTGTAAAAAAAAAAGATAAAAGGAAAAGAGGTTTTCTTATTTTTCTTTTCCGGTGTTTGGATAGATAAGGAAGTGAGCAATTATACTTCCCTATTTCCTTACTTCTGCCCACTTCCTTGCAACCAAACAGCCCCAAAAGCTGAAGACTTTTCTCTCAAATTTGTATTCCATCTTATTATTACTAATAATTTTGCATCAGCATGATATATGTTTTTTTTTCCTTCGGGTTCAGGGTTCTTTCCAGTTTCCAGTTGGAAAGTTAAAAGGACTGACCCATCAACACGACGGCGCACGTGGTCTCTGACCCGCAGTCACATGACGGAGCCTGGGCCCGTTCAAAGCCCGCACCGCATGGCCTCTGCAGACCCATTCGCCAAGACGTGCCTCGGCGCCTCGTTTTAAATGTCACCACGTTGTTGCCTCCTGTAGACCCAATGAGATATCGACACGTTGCCCGTACGTTGAACCGTTGTCGTGCACCCAACTCCTCAACAAACGAGACTTTGGCCTGCTGAGAATTCAAACTGACGAGTCTCGGGCAGGCACCTAATGATTGTTTAGTGTGCCCTTAATTACAAGATTGGCTATTAATTATAATTAAATGAAGGTGGTTAAAAGGGAGGAATATTCGAGGACAAGAGGCGAGATACCCGCTCCGGAAGAGCCACGTGGATGCGAGGTGATGTGGCCACGTCATCGGGCCGGGAGAGATTCTTGTTGGTGAATTTAACAGCTGGCGGTCGCTTTTGGAAAGATGCGAAACTTAATTTCGAAGGTGGGGACGCGTCATTACTGGCTAATTAAAATTCTTTTAGGTTTTTAAATAAGTAAATGACGATTTTACTCAGGGGTTTGGCTTAGGATTGAGTCCTCAAAAATATTTAATCTTTTCTAGTCTGGGGCCTGGCTTCAAATTTCAGTTCAAGTTTAGATATTTATTGGATTTATACAACAACTAGCGGAAATAATTTATCATGTGATAGTTTTGATTTCATTATCATATTATATGAAAATCGTCAAAGCTTCTCTTCTCATCAATTTTTCCATTTCTTTTGCTCTTGTCTAACCGTAAAATTTGATTTTGTTTTCTATGATTAATCATAATATTTGTGAGATTCTTTTGCTACTTCAATTATAAACTAAAGGGCCCTTATGTCAAATCGTAATTAGAAAAAAAACTCAGTTTCATAATTGTATTCGCTTCAATCACTTTCTTTTTTAAAACAACGCCTTTGTGTCAAGTGCAACAGAGCTCCTCAGCGGCGAAAGACGCAAATACCCCACAGTAATCGCTTCGAAAATGCGAACTGCTGGTATATAGAGAACTGCGACCATTATCGCAGTCCTTATAGAAAAACTCTATTTCTGAGGATTGCGACAATGATCGCAATCCTCACAAAATGCGTTGTTTTTTTAGTTTTTATAGGACTGTAATTATGATCGCTGTGCATATATCGGAACATGTTTTTGAGTTTTCATATGACTATGACCATGATTACATTCCTCACAAAAATGTCTTATTTTTTAATTTTTATTAGGACTGTAATAATGATCGCAGTCCTTGCAAAAACACAATTTTTCAGCATATATTGAGACTGCGACAATGATCGCAGTCCTTGCAAAATGTCCTAATTTTTGATTAATAAAATGACTATGACCATAGTTGCAGTATTCTAATAAATGATTGCAATCATAGTCGTCGTCCTCACATAGGACTGCGATCATGAGCTGTAGTCCTCATATCAACATCGCTAACATTAACAGACCCCAGTTCGCTGGAATCGATTGATCTCTAATTCTTTTCAAATCCAAATACTACATTGATCACAAACACAAACAAAACTTATCGCGAGCACGAGACGAGATCTACAAAAAGTCGATCTAAAAAAAAATTAGTCCAAGGGCTCTACTCTATTAGACCCCCTGTTGGGCTCCCCGCCCACTTCCAGCCCTCATGGTGACCTGACCGCGCAGGCTGATCCGCGAATTACTCTGTTTCGAGATCAAGGTTGAGGGACGAGTAATGTTGAGAACGATGAGGAAAAGTAAAAGAAAAATAAAAATATATAAAGAAGTGGTAGTTGGGAGAAATCAATTTATACTGACATGGATGAGGCTGTAGTAAATAAAATTATAAAGTTGAGGTTTTTTTCTAATTACGAAGAAAAGTAGGTGGTTGTAGCGAAAGTTTTCTAAACTAAATCTCAATAATATATTAATGCTTTACTAATATCAATTATTTTGAAAAATATCAATGATTTACAAATATAAGATAAAATTTGTATTAATTTTTAAGTGCTAATAGTAAAAAAATAAATGGAAAATTTTGCTACTGCCACCTACTTTACCTAATAATTAGGGGAAAACTTATTCCTTTATTTTTATTCATTACAGCCTCATCCACAGTCAGCATAAATTGATTCCTCCCAACCACCACTTCTTTATATATATTTTTTCTCTTTTACCCTTCCCCATCGTCCCTGACGTTTCTCTCCCCTCAACCTTGACTCTGACGCAGAGTAATTCGCGGACCAACCTGCGCGGTCAGGTTATCGTGAGGGTTGAAAGACGGCAGTGAGCCCCCGGACAATTTTTTTTGGGATTAGCCTTTTGCGTTTCTCATTTATTCGTGCTCGCGATGAGCTTCTTTTGTGTTTGTGATCGATGTGATATTTAGATATGAAAAGAGTTGGCCATCATTCGATGTTGATGAACGAAAGTCTGCTGATGATGATGAATATAATATGATGATTACGCCTAATGATCGCATTTCTTTGTGAGGACTGCGACTATGGTCGCAGTCTTTTATTAGAAGACTGTGACTATAATCACTCCTTTTATTAATTGAAAATCAGGGCATTTTATGAGGACTGTGATTATCGTCGCAGTTCAATATAGGTTGGGGAATTGTATTTTTGTGAGTACTGTGATCTAATAAAGACTAAAAAATAAGACACTTTTTTGAGGATAGCGATCATGTTCGCAGTCTCAATTAAGAAGACTGCGAGCATGGTCAGCGTCCTGTAAAGACTCAGAAACATAGTATTTTTGTGAGAAACGCGGTTATGGTCGCAGTCCTATAAAGACTCAGAAACATGATATTTTGTGAGAACAGTAATCATGATCGCAGTCTTAATAAAAACTCAAAAATAAGACATTTTTTGTGAGAACTACAATCATGATCGCAGTCCTCTATATATCAGTAATCCATATTTTTGAAGCGGTCAATTTTTTCGAGGTGATTATTATGAGACATTTACGTCTGTCGTCGCCGAGAAACGCTTCTGTACTTGACATGTGGACGTACCTAATTGATTTAAAAAAAGTGATAGTAATAAATTAAATAATAAAGCTGAGTTTTTTTCTTCTTCTAATTATAGTTTAATACAAGGGACCTTAAGAAAATCCTCCAAAATAAATATCCAAGTCATCCAGGTAACATTCTAAGTTTTTCGGCCATAGTTGTCCCCTGCATCCCCCTTATAAAGATGGTGGCACCATAATTGAAGTCGGTGACCCTTCTGCTTGAAGGTTAAGCCAATTTGCCTCCACTGGGGCCCACCCACGCCACGTGTGCCCACGAGGCGGAACCAGAATCCATTCAGCTCATCCAACCAACCAATCCACAGTCAACTCCCCAAAATCCCAATTAATTAACGCATCTGTTTTCATATAAAACTGTAATCGACTAAAATTATACCTTATCTCCATCAATTAACCCTTTTATTTTCATATAAAAATAGACCAAACCAACCCACTGCACTTTTAGACTACCTTGACCCCCAAGCAAACCAACGCCTCGGTGGCCACCGGACATTGGCTATCCGTCCTACGTGGCAGGACCTGCAGTGCCACGTGGACAGAGCTTCCCGACCAGCTAACCGCCGGGCCGGGGTTAGGTTTCTGCCCGCTGTCCGCGCCATGTGCCCGTCTCAAATGTGAAAGCTAATAATAATAAAATAATAAAAATTGTTGGTTTCTTTTTGTAGGCGGACTTTAAGTACAGTGGAATCCGAACCCCTGAAGGCGGTGTATCCTAAGCCAGCGCAAAACGCGTGCTTTGCTTGTCATCGCTCACTGCTTCCATCAGAAGAGACCAGAGCCAGCGGTCTCTCTTGATTCGTCGAGGCCGGGAGCTCTCAAGGCGACGAAATTTTTGCAGGTTTTTTGGACCGAGCCAGCGGTATTCGTCATTTTCCCAAGAGATATAGTTACAGAGAGAGGAAGAAGGCAGATCAGAGGTTTTAACGGTGAGAGAACCAGACGAGGAGATTCTGAGGTTGAAGAAAACAGAGGATCCGAAAATGGAATGGCCTGCTTCGCTGGATGAATACGAGAAGCTGGTCATCCGGATGAACACTCCTCGGTAATACTACATCATAACTCTTTTTATCTCTCGAGATAACTATGATTTTATTGTCGAAATCTAATTTGATTTGATTTTGGGTTGCAGAGTGGTGATCGACAATGCGGTGTGCGCGAGCGCGACTCTAGTGAAAGTCGACAGCGCACGAAACGATGGCATCCATCTAGAAGCGGTCCAGGTCCTTGCCGACCTCAACCTCTCGATCCGGAAGGGCTACATCTCCTCCGACGGCCGCTGGTTCATGGATGTCTTCCACGTCACCGACCAGTACGGCCGGAAGGTCACCGACGACAGCGTCCTCTCCTACCTCGAGGAGTCGCTCAATTCCGGCGTCTCGGCCTTCAGATCTGACTCGTTCGACGACGGTGCGCTCACCGCACTTGAGCTCACCGGCACCGACCGCCTCGGCCTCCTCTCCGAGGTTTTCGCCGTGCTCGCCGATCTCCAGTGCAGCATCGTCGACGCCAAGGTCTGGACCCACGGGGGCCGGATCGCCGCGCTCATCTTCCTCAAGGACGTGGAATCGGGCTCGCAGATCGAAGATTCGAGAAAGATCGATCTCATCACCGCTCGACTGAGGAACGTTCTCAACAGAGATCACGATGTCAGGGGAGCGAGGACCACCGTGACTTCCACGGGCGTCGCGCATGCTGACCGGAGACTTCATCAGATGATGTTTGCCGAACGAGATTTCGAGCGGGGATCGGAGGTGAACGGGGCGTCGACGTCGTCGCAGCCGCCGTCAGTTTCGGTTCAGAATTGGATCGAGCGGGGGTACTCTGTTGTGAGCGTGCAGTGCCGGGATCGAGCCAAGCTTCTGTTTGATGTTGTGTGCACGCTCACTGATATGAAGTATGTTGTGTTTCATGGCACAATCGATACAAATGCAGATCGAGCTCATCTGGTAATATTCTGCTTCTTTAGCTCTTCGTTTTTCTCTCTGTTTGCTTTTTACCAGAAATTTTCTAATTATTTTGCATTTTCTCCAGGAATTTTACATCAGACATTTGGATGGGAGTCCAATTAGTTCAGAAGCAGAGAGGCAGCGAGTGATTCAATGCCTGCAAGCAGCAATTGAACGAAGATCAGTCGAGGTAAATCCCACATTTCCCCAATTTATTATTTAGCATTCAATTAATTTGTGAATTAAATGTTAATATATATATATTTTTTTATCAGGGAGTGAGATTAGAACTCTGCGCAATGGACCATCAGGGTCTGCTCGCTGAGGTGACTCGAACTTTCCGAGAGAACGGGCTGTCCGTGACAAGGGCTGAGATCTCAACCAAGGGGACAATGGCTATGAACACATTTTATGTGACAGATGCCGCAGGCCACCTCGTCGACCTCAAGACGATCGAATCAGTCATCGAGGGAGTTGGACCGGACCGGCTCAAGCTGGTTGAGGACCGGATGCGGATAATAAACCAGCGGCCGGTCCAAGAGGAGGGCGGGGCCGGGTTCTACTACTTGGGGAGCTTTGTGAAGAGGAATCTATACAATTTGGGCCTTATTCGATCATGCTCCTGAGCCTCCCATGGCTCCTTGTTAGTTGTACATAGGACTCGTGGTGGTGGTGGTGGTGGTTGTTGTTGATGTTGTTTACTTTGTTTCGTGTTTGGTTGGCTTTGTACATACGATTAGCAAAGAAATAGCTACAGAAGAAAAAAAATACATGGAGAAGAAAGGGAAAAATGTTGTAGTAAGATAGATTCTGTAGTCTGATCTGTACATAACGAACTCGGTGTTACTGCTAATATTTGACTTGGCTTCACACACATCCAAATCTCTTTCAAGTTGCAGAATCTTCTTCTTTCTTCTTGTGTGTGCCCTTGCTCTTGTTCTTGTTGTGTGCTAAAAATCCTTTATTTGGTGAAAAGGTCGTGGTGCTATATTAGGTCAGTGAAGAAGACCGTTCAACGACCTTCACCAGCTTCAGACCTAACGATTGTCACCCCCTCTTCTTGAATTAAATGAGGTAGGGGGCTGCCAGCTATTGTGCTAACTCGAATTGTGGATTTATTTTGGTGAGGGTGAAAGCGTCCAGTGTGTTGGGGTTCGGTTCATGTGTGTGAGCCACACACATATAATAAGAGGATCAATCACGCGTTGACACGTGTATTAATCCTCTTATAATTAATCCTCTTATAATATGATGTGTGTAGGTCTTACACACATATTATAATAGATTATAAGAGGATTAATATACGTGTCAACGCGTGATTGGTCCTCTTATTATATGTGTGTGTGGCTCACACACATGAACCGAACACACAGTGTGTTGGACCCTCAAAGAAATTTTCAGATAATGAGCGATTGTCTTGTTGCTCAGCAATCTCATGCGAACTCTGACAAGTTATTAGATTTTTAAGTGGTTTTTCACTCTCTTGCGTGATAAAATCGGGTGAGAGGTCACATAAGATTTTATTGAGTATTATAAACTATTTTCATTTTTGTTCTTAACAACCAAATAAAAAAGTTTGAAATCTAAAACTGCAGTAAAGATCTGTCCATTTTTGGAACCAAGGTGGTATTCAAAGTGTGAAAACAAAAACGAGTTGTTTGTTGAAGGGAGGCGGGCATTAAAATCTTTGGAGGAGGTGGGTGGTGGGCTCCTTCTGAAATTGGGGGATCTTGGGCGGCAGTTCCCTCGTTCTGGAAGCTCCAGGAATTTGACACAAATCACTGTCACTTAGTCATATCATATGACTTTTTCTATACGCTATGAAGAATGAGGGGAGGGAGGGAGCAAGAGCTGTTGGACATTTTCAATGCAATATTAGAACATAGACCTCGGGTGACTATTTGGCTCTCAAAAGTGTTTTGACATGCCCAAGGCTACCAACATTGTCATTTATTTCTAGGGTTAGTTTTTGTTACTATTGAGATGATCCATACAAAGATGTACTGTTCGGTAGAAAGTGGCTTGGTATTTTTGTAATCTACCTTAACTGTCGAGTGTTTTAAATATCTGATAAAAACTCATCTCTGAAACAAAGGGTTTTATGTGTGAGATGGACTTCATGAATTGGAGATTGAAAACGTGATGAAGCATTTGTTAGATAGTGACCACTTGAGTTTTCTTCTAACTAATGAGCTCTAACATGCCCTTTTTTTCGTTTCTTTTCTTTTTTCTTTCTTTTTAATAAAATTTGACCTAGTGTTTTCGATTTATAGTAGTAGAAATGTAATAATAGTTTAATGCCTTTCATTTTTTTTTTTGAGCTTACTTATATTTCAAGAAAACAAATCAGTATTAAAATTTGCCGTCTCAAGGCCTCAAGTGTACAGGAACAGCATGCACCCAATGAAAGATTATATTAAATTCTATATATTGCAAATACTATTCTTTTGATGGTGTTGCATGACATCTTCTCTCACGCCGTATGAAACCCATGGAAACATGCTGCAGGGGGCAAGTGCTTAGCTCACTGCATGCGGATGCCATGTGAAAATTTTCTATTCTTTCTTCTGAAAATTTCCAGTTAACTTAATTATAGTTAATTAAGTAACAGTTGCTCAAAGACTCTCAGTTCTTCTTTGGTTAATGCGATCAATATACAATGCATCTGCAAAAGCTGATGATAAACTTTAATTAGTCCTGAAGTTAACTAAAGCTCGCCGTGAGGCGCGTTGGGTTAATTTTTCCAAGCAATTATTCTGACCCTTTTCACACAGAGCCTAGAGCTCCAATGATAGCATGTACAATAGAGACAGCTTCCTCGAGAGAAAGAAGAGGGAGCATAAACTAAACGAACAGGTGGTCTTAGTTTAACTGCACTTAAATCTCATCCAAATCTGATCAATGGCTAAATTTCAAGATTCGTCGAGATCAGAACCTTTTTTCAGTTCTCCATGTACGAGCAACTGACGCACGCTGAGGTTATGTCGTCTCGCATTACAAAAGGAGCTGTGAAAATGCAGCAGTATCTAAACAAGAGGGAAAGGGCTCAACGACAACAAAGATTCTCTTCACCGAACACAGCTCGCAGGTCAGCTTGAAATTCACAGACTCTTTCTACAAATATTGATACAGAAAAGAGAGACTTTAAAGGACAGCTGAAAGCAAACCAGTTGACAGAATAATGAGTAGTTTGTAGCCTCAAGTGAGCTAGAATCATCATCAAATGGTCTGGGCCCGTTGGAACTTTAGGTTGCTTTTGCGTTGGCGCATGGTTTGCAATGCATACATTGAGTCATCGATGGCGCCTTTCTCTGTTTCTTTTGTTTAATGTATTGGAAAAGGGAGGGGAGAATACTTAGCCTCTCAAAAATTCGAATCAGAGTTCGGCACCTCACTAGCTTAAAGTCAAGTGCGAGCTTAGTTTAATTCTCTCTTAGGAGAAGGTATCACCTTTAGCATCTTTGATGTGCATATGTACTATGAAACATTTTCTAAACTTCGGTAATGTGGTTAAAATTCGTTGAAAATTTCATAACAAAGCGAGTATATAGTTTTCCGCCAAAAAAAAAAAAATACAAGAACCTGGAAATCTTACAAAAAAATACAAAATTAACTTGTACTGCGCAATAAATCGTATATGGCCTTTATGGCTAGTACATCAGACTGAAAAAGATAAACTGCTGTGGTCCATTAAGAAGAGTAAGAGATCTCTGATTATTGTTCAAAGATGAGATGCATCACATTTATGAATCAGCATATGTTATCGGCCCGTTTCCTATTAGCAGCATCTCTGGAGACCAAATTCAACGAACAGTATGTTACATATGATGACATGAGTGCAGCACGAGGCCGGCACATAAGTAGTCTGGCGTGGCACGGTTCTCAAAGACACGATCGCCCCTCCAAGAAAATGGGAATATAACACGTAACCACCCATGATCCCTGGTAGCTCTAGATTCCACTGGAATCTCAGGAAGCTCTGCATCAGTCTTCAGTGTTGGCGTGTGATTCGTTTCCAAAAGCACCATGAGTAGCCTCCCTTTTGCTTTTCCTAATTCAGAGAAAACAATAGGAGGATTAGGCTCTAAAAATCGGAATCAAAGATTGCCGTCCAGCTCGAAAAGCATGCCAACCTGATAGATTAATTTAAACCAATGTTCCGAGAAGCTGGAGCATCTTCATATCTGATATAGTTACCTTGTTATTCAATTTGATAATTCCTCAAAAAGATTAAAAAAAATGCAATCTGAAAACTCTATCATAGATGTGCGTCTACTACATAGAGTGGGGTTCAGCAGGAATCATATCTTGAAGCACCCATAGTAAAAGTCAAGAGATTGAGATTTTGGCACAGTAATCACGTATTTGTGATTCTTTAAAGAAATTTTAACAGCTCATTCTACAGAACCAATTCCAATTTAAGTGGAAACAATACAAAAAATATCAGTCTATCTAGGAAATTTACAGGTAGCATGTGTCACATATATGCTCGAGTCATTAGGTTAGAAAAAACAACTGTAGGATGCAAGCAATCAAAACACTTTGCTCCGTAGAAAGTTGGTTTCAAGCTACTACTAATTGTTTCAATGTTCTGCCCTAGTACCAAATCAAAAGTTAGCCCTACTTATTGTTTCCCATTGCTTAGAGTATGCAAATCAACTGACGGATATAATACAGTAATGAGTATTAACTACAGGAAGAAAGGTAACATTAAAAATGATCAAGGATAAATTTTACTTCTAGTCTTCAAAGGTGTGCACGCCTACAATTATTGATCCTACATGGGACCATGATAAAATACTTGGGGAAGTTCTTGAAATACTTGGAACAAAGATGATTGTCCCACAGAATGTAACCTCTGAACAACCACTGGCATTCTGGCGAACAGTTGGATGAATGTGGTTGAATTCAGAGATTTATTTCAAAAGTTCAAACTATATTCAAGAAGGCAGCAGAAACAATGTCTCCAGCTAAATTATTAAGAAATAGGCAAAATGTAACAAATTTTATTCGATTAGTGAGCCTAAATTAAACAATGCTTAGAATTGATTGACATCAGCTAAACAACACGTGAAGGACTTGGGGCTCCATCACAAAAGACTAGCTAAACAACATGTGAAGGACTTGGAGCTCCATCACAAAATACTAGTCTGTTAGGTGGAGTTGTCCAGACTATTTGTTCAACCCAAATCCCAACAATCCCCTCCTCGAATAAAGAGTCTCCCCTGCAAGCTCAACTATCTTCGCACCGGAAGATCAAATGCTCCATCGAGATCCAACTCTTCACTGCGTTAGAAGACGGCACGCATTATGTGAAGACGACCAACTACAGCCGGTCACTCCTCTCCTCTACACCGCGTGGGAGGTAGCACCCCCATTGCAAAGGAGCACCACTGTCAAATTTCTACACTGCGTGGGAGGCAGCACGCCCATTGCAAAGGAGCAGCACTGCCAAATTTCTCGAGAGCCCAACATTAGCTTTACATGGGCCTATGTGCCTTTTTGCGCCAGTGGGGTGGGCACGCCCATTGCTGCGCCTTTGCGCCATTGGAGGGATCTACATCGTCGAACATCACCCACACACACGACTAAGTTCGGTGCATGGCTCTGATACCACTTGAAAGACTTGGGGCTCCATCCCAAAAGACTAGTCTGTTAGGTGGAGTTGCGCAAATCCTTATAACCCAAGACCATCCCCACGTCTAGCCGATGTGGGACTATATGTTCGACCCAAATCCCAACAACATGCTCGGCAAAATGCAAAGTTTGTAATGGTTGTTATTTGCAAGCATCCCTACGATGATATCCCAACTATGGAAATACGGAATCTGTTCCTCTATACACTTCCAGATGCAATATCAGCAATGGTGTCCTATTATGCATATAACTGAAATGTTTTCTGAACACAATGATTGAAGACCAAATGGATGAAGTTTTTTCCTAGTTTGGCTTGTCTTGCATTCTTCAAACCAAAAAGGACCCTTTTAGGGGCCAAGTTCGTCTAAGTTTAATTAAACTTAGAAGAGACATAACAGTATGAAGAGCTCGTTAATTTAATGATCGGGCTATTTAGTTCTTTGAGTCAAAGCAATCTCAAAGATCCTACTCCCTACATTGTGTCTTTATCTGAATTCGAACAAAAACAATTTAGTATATATTTGCAATTTTTGTTTATATTGATTCAGTCCTCTTCGTATGACCTTTATCCTTTGCTAGAGCTTGTTGTGCAGTCGGCTGAAATAAAAGATGATTGAATGAGGATGGATCCAAAGGAATTATCAATATTTTACTTGCAAGCAACCCTAATTTGTAGTATTGGAGTCTTGACTGCCTTAAATTTGTCTTATGTTTAGCTAATTAATCAAATTGAAAGCGCCGGCCAGTCACATTACTACGTCCAGCATGTAGGTCAATCGTGACATAACTGCTGGCGCCATGCACAAACGACTGGACTGATATCTCAATTAATTTTCGCTCATTTTTGCCCTAATCTTTATAGTGGCCGGCTTATGGTTAACACTCTGGTTTCATTCTTCCTAATGATTGTTGATTGTGGGAAGGTGCCATCTAGTGTTTGTTGGAGGAGAGAGTATAGTAGAGGAGTTGATGTCATGCCAGGTGCTGTTGAAGATTGCCAAGGAGTCTACGACGAAAGGCAAAGGGACAGCGGGCAGGAAATTAGAAGCAGCAGCAGAAGACAGGCGAGTCGGTCGACCGGTCCGGTCGACCGACGTGCACAGCATGCACAGGGATTTGAGCGGTCGACCGGCCCGGTCGACCGAAGTGCTCTGACTGCAGGAACCCAATTCTCGGGTTTTCTGGGTCGACCGGCCGGTCGACCGGAATACAGGGACTGTGCTCTCGGGTTTCTTCGGTCGACGTCCGGTCGACCGATAGTCGGGTCTGGGCGGAAAACTGCTGTTTCGGGAAACTGAGTATTTAAGCCCTAAGTGTAATTTTCTAGGGTTTAGTGCCTTGAAAGAGGAAAATTGTGGATACGCTTGCATTCAGAGAGATCTACAGCGATTGTAATCATCTTCCTAAATTGAAAACTCTCTCCATTGATTGCCCCGAGGACGTAGGCATTGAGGCCGAACCTCGTTAGATCTGTTGTTTGCGATTGTGTGTTCTTCGTGTGATTTGGGCTGTTCTTTGTGCTGGAGATTGTGTGATTCTCTATTGGTTGTTGTCGGTGCGCACAACAAGTGGTATCAGAGCATCCAGGCTACGCTTGGGATTCTGAGGATTCGAAGGGTTCCAGATCTGATCAGGTGGAGATCGTGTGTCGATCTCAGGTCAGAGGTATTGGTGTTCGAGGAGATCGTGTGTCGATCTCAGGTGGACGCAAGGAGGGCTCGTTGAATCTGTGTTTGGAGTAGATCCGGTGAGAAACTCGATCTAGGGTTTCAAGAGACAGGTAAAAATCTCATTTTTATCTGAGTAGAGATTTATTCCAATTTGGTTATTCTTCCGCATAAATAGAGAATCAAAAGAAGATCTCAATGGCAGAAGAAACTGCATCTGTTAAGACAATGAACAATCACCCAAGGATTGAAGTTGTTAAGTTTAATGGGACTAACAATTTCGGTATGTGGAGATGTGAGGTTATGGATGCACTGAATGCATCAAACCTCGAGGACACTCTCCTATTGGAGAGGAAGAAGAACATTACCACTGATGAAGAATGAGCGAAGATGAACAGATCGGCATGTGGCTTGATACGTTCATGCTTGTCACAAGACATAAAATACCTTGTGCAACATGAGACGTCAGCGAAGAAACTGTGACAAACCCTTGAAAAGAAGTACCTGAAGAAGAGTGTAGAGTCCAGGTTGCAGCTTAAGAGTAAGCTGTATCAGTTCAGGATGCAGAAGGGGAGCACAGTCAATGAGCACATCAACCGATATACGAAGCTTCTTACAGATCTGCTGAATTTGGATGTCAAGCTAGAAGAGGAAGATATGGCGGTTATCTTTCTGAATTCACTACCTGCAGAGGAGTACGAGACATTCACAATGACCTTAATTAATGGAAGGCAGAGCTTGGATTATGATGAGGTGTCATCTTTATTGATGAGTATGAAACAAGGAAGAATGAAAGACATCCTTCTCAGACAAGTTCATCGGCAGAGGCATTGGAAGTAAGAGGTAGAGGTTCATCAAGGAAGGGAAAGGAGATTAGAGGAAGATCAAAGTTCAGGCCGGCTTCAGGGATCTCAAGAGAAATCAGTGCGCATTCTGCAAAGAGATTGGGCACTGGAAAGTAGACTGTCCAAAGTTCAAGGGAAAGAAGAAAGAGTCAAATCTGAAGCAAATCTCGCAAAAGTGGTAAAAACTGCAAGCAGCAAATCACAGGCAGATGGATCAGATTCGGATTCTTCAGTGTTCTCGTTTTCAGTCACCACTCCTGTCATTGGCTACTCGGGGAGAACGAGTGGATCTTGGACACAGGTGCAACATATCATGTATGCCCTAATCGAGACTGGTTTACCAGTTTTGAGAAGTTAGAGGGGTGTTCGGTCGTCATGGGCGACGATCACCCATGCATCATGGAGGGTGTTGGCACTATTCCAATCAGGATGTTTGATGGGATGGTGAGGGAACTGAAAGAAGTGAGATATGTTCCTCAGCTAAAGAGGAACTTGATCTCTGTAGGAGCTTTGGAATCACTGGGGCTCGGAGTGTCAATTAAGGATGGAGTTCTTAAAATGACAAGGGCTCGATGGTGGTGTTGAAGGCTGATCGCCGTAACAACTTGTATTACTTGAAGGGTAGTACAGTGATAGGGCAGGTGGCAGCTTCAACCAGTCAGAAGGAAGATTCTACCCGGCTGTGGCACATGAGGCTGGGACATGCAGGGGAGAAATCAATGCAAACTCTTGTGAAGAAAGGGTTGCTGAAGGGTGCTAAGACCTGCAAGCTGGATCTATGTGAACATTGCATCATCGGCAAGAAGACCAAGGTGAAGTTTGGCACAGCTTCGCACTGCACGGAGGGTATTCTTGACTATGTTCACACGGATGTATGGGGACCTACCAAGACTGCATCGATTGGAGGTAACCACTATTTTGTGTCGTTCATTGATGACTACTCTAGGCGCTGTTGGGTGTACACTATGCGACACAAAGGTGAAGTCCTAGAGCTGTTTGTGAAGTGGAAGGCTAATCTGGAGAGAAGCACAGGAAGGAAGATCAAGGTTCTCCGTTCTGACAATGGAGGGGAGTACAAATCCGATCTGTTCCTACAGCTATGCCTTGATGAGGGCATCGAGAGACACTTCACAGTACCGGAGAATCCGCAACAAAATGGGGTGGCTGAGAGGATGAACCGGACTTTGCTAGAGAAGGTTCGTTGTATGTTATCCAATGCAGGACTGCCAAAGAAGTTCTGGGCTGAAGCTTTGGGGTATACATGCCACTTTGTGAACAGGTTGCCGTCGTCTGCAATAGGGGGGAAGACTCCTCTTGAAGCTTGGTCAGGAAGAACTGCTCAGGATTATGATTTGCTACGGGTTTTCGGATGTCCAGCCTACTACCACGTCAGAGAAGACAAGTTGGACCCAAGGGCAAAGAAAGGGGTGTTCGTTGGCTTCAAGCGAGGAACCAAGGGGTTCAAGATTTGGGACCAAAAGGACAACAAATTCATAATCAGCAGGGATGTCACATTCGATGAGGCTTCACTGATGAAGCCTACGGTCTCTAAGCAGGTGGAGACCAGCAAGACCAAGGAGCTATTGCAGCAGGTGGAGAGTGATGCAGATCCACCATCTCTAGAGGATTCAGTATCAGTGAGGATCATTCCTGAGGTGACACAGGGAGGTGATCAAGTTGCAGAAGAAGATGATGAAGTTGTTGAAGAGGATCAGGAGCAGGTCATGGGTACTGTTCCAGATTCTACTGCAGTTGAAAGACCACGGAGGAATACTAGGAGACCGAGTTGGCTCACCACTGATATGGTCGTCGCGTATGCACTTCCAGTTGTTGAAGAGGCTATTCCATCTACCTTCAGGAAGCTGAGATCAGTTCGGAAGCAGAGATGTGGAAAGAGGCCATGAATGAAGAGATCAATCTCTTTATAAGAACAACACATAGGAACTTACCAAGTTGCCCAAGGGGAAGAAGGCCATAGGGTGTAAGTGGGTATTTGCTAAGAAGTAAGGATCTCTTCAAGAAGATGCAGTGCGCTACAAGGCAAGACTGGTGGCTAAAGGCTACGCTCAGAGAGAAGAATCGACTACAACGAGGTGTTCTCCCCGGTAGTTAAACACTCATCTATTCGGATTCTATTGGCTTTGGTGGCGCAGAATGAGTTGAAACTTGACAACTTGATATGAAGACTGCCTTTCTCCACGGCGATCTTGAGGAGGAGATCTATATGACACAGCCCACAGGTTACAAAGCTGCAGGGAAGGAAGAGTTAGTATGCAAGCTACAGAAATCGCTGTACGGTTTGAAGCAGTCTCCTAGACAGTGGTACAAGCGATTTGATAGCTTCATCAGGAAGAAGAAGTACACACGGAGCCATTTCGACCCATGCGTGTACTACAACAAGTTACCATCAGGTGAATATATCTATCTACTTCTTTATGTAGATGATATGTTGATTGCTTCTAGGTCAAGATCTGCTATTGATTCTCTGAAGAAGATGCTGTCGTCAGAGTTTGAGATGAAGGACCTGGGAAGCACGGAAAGTATTGGGCATGGAGATCACAAGAGACAGGAAAGCTGGCAGGATAAGTTTGACTCAGAAGGGCTATCTGGAGAAGGTACTGCAGAGGTTTAATATCGGGAAGGATACTAAGTCTGTTAGTACACCAATGGCGTCGCACTTCAAATTGTCAGCGAAGATGTCTCCAAGGAGTGTTCAAGAGCGTGAGCATATGTCTCATGTTCCATATGCCAATGCGGTGGGTAGCTTGATGTATGCAATGGTGTGTACGCGGCCAGATATTTCACAGGCAGTCTCCATGGTGAGTCGATACATGCATGATCCTGGACAGGGTCATTGGGAAGCTGTGAAATGGATTCTGAGGTACATCAAGGGAACTGTTGATGTAGGCCTAGTATTCGAGAAGGACCACACCGGAAAGTAGGAGTGCATAGGATAAGTGGACTCAGACTATGCAGGTGATCTTGACAAGCGCCGGTCGACGACGGGATATGTCTTCACATTCTCGCAGGCACCGGTGAGTTGGCGCTCCACACTTCAGTCTACCGTCGCGTTATCGACCACAGAGGCTGAATATATGCTATGACAGAGGCCATGAAGGAGGCAATCTGGCTTCAGGGATTGCTTGATGACTTGGGCGTGGAACAGGATATATTGAAGATAAACTGTGACAGCATGAGTGCCATTTACTTGGTAAGGAACCAAGTCTATCATGCAAGGACGAAGCACATCGATGTCAGGTATCACTTTGTTCGGGAGATTCTGGAAGAAGGTGACATTGACTTGTTGAAGATTCACACTTCGGAGGATCCGGCCGATATGCTTACAAAGGTGGTGTCGGGAGTAAAGTTTGCACACTGCAAAGACTTGCTTCATATCCTTCAGGTGAATTGAGCTTGCTGAAGCTCATTTGGGTGAACTACGGACGGCTTGATCCCTTGGGCAAGGGGTACGTAGGCAACCAGGTTGGTGCAGCCGCTATCGAGTCGATGTTCGGCTCAGATTTGGAAATCTTCACCGAGGTGGAGAATTGTTGGAGGAGAGAGTATAGTAGAGGAGTTGATGTCATGCCAGGTGCTGTTGAAGATTGCCAAGGAGTCTACGACGAAAGGCAAAGGGACAGCGGGCAGGAAATTAGAAGCAGCAGCAGAAGACAGGCGAGTCGGTCGACCGGTCCGGTCGACCGACGTGCACAGCATGCACAGGGATTGAGCGGTCGACCGGCCCGGTCGACCGAAGTGCTCTGACTGCAGGAACCCAATTCTCAGGTTTTCTGGGTCGACTGGCCGGTCGACCGGAATACAGGGACTGTGCTCTCGGGTTTCTTCGGTCGACCGTCCGGTCGACCGATAGTCGGGTCTGGGCGGAAAACTGCTGTTTCGGGAAACTGAGTATTTAAGCCCTAAGTGTAATTTTCTAGGGTTTAGTGCCTTGAAAAATGAAAACTGTGGATACTCTTGCATTCAGAGAGATCTACAGCGATTGTAATCATCTTCCTAAATTGAAAACTCTCTCCATTGATTGCCCCGAGGACGTAGGCATTGAGGCCGAACCTCGTTAGATCTGTTGTTTGCGATTGTGTGTTCTTCGTGTGATTTGGGCTGTTCTTTGTGCTGGAGATTGTGTGATTCTCTGTTGGTTGTTGTCGGTGCGCACAACAGTGTTTGCTTTACAGTTTTGACTGTGGAGCAACTTGGAGGATAACTTGTTGGACCGATGGAATGAACTTCTTCATTTCTCAAATACAGTATCTGGATTTAGATAAGCTAGAACCCTGCCTTGTTTTAGGCTATGGGACTGAACAATCAGTTGTTTGCTTGATAGAACTGTCCTTAACTTGTGGCAGTCTGCCAATCTTGTATTACAGGCAAAAATGCGCAAAAGAACGAAACTCTGTAATCAGTCAAGGCTGATAGTAACATGCACTCAAGGGGGAAAAAAAAAGAAAGAAAGAAAAAAGACAGATTTACAGAAACCTAAAGATGTAAAGAAAAGGAAGTCCTCAAAATGTATTTCTCAACACCTTAACCATTATAACTGATGATCGGACAAGGAAAAAGAAAGTGCAGAAGGGTTAATTACACTAGTTTGATTGTGAAGGTGCATCTGCAATATTAGTATCTAATGGATTATGTGTACAATTAATCAATCATCATCAGTTTTTTTACAATCTAGAAGCTATATTGCTTTCATCATCAATTAATTTAACCCTGGCCGACAAAGACAAGCACAACATCCTTTTCCGATAACATTCCAAAGATATTTCTTTCAATACTAGGTTGATTGGAACAACCATTATCATCAGTTACAAAGGTAATCCTTTAATTGGTGCAAAAGTTGATCCGCAGCTCACATGGAAGTTATTCATAAAGCTTCACATAATGGCACTGATGGCTAGACTTTGAGTGAACTAGAGTTATACTCATAATAAACATAGATCCTCTAAAACGCAGATATTGAAGACACGACCATGAGTATGTTACACCGACACAGACACGGGGTGCCGAACACGACAATTGCCCAAAACCATTACACGAGGATACATGTGCATATGCAAATTTCTTTCGAATATATGCATAGGTTAATAAAAAAAGTGTAATAATTAAGCTATTATTCATATACGAAAGAACCTAATTTTAGTAAATTGATCTATAAAATAGTAATTATTGTCAAAAGAGACCAAATATAACACAAATTTAGTTAATCTTATGCAATTTATAAGGTGAATAACTGTAATATCTATACACTTGTAATTTTATATGCACTAATATATTTTTAGAGATTGTATGCACTAGTGTTCTGCCAAACTTCAGTATGTGTCCAATTGATTGAAAATGATGTACTACAAATTAACTGATATACGTTAATTAAATCAGCTGAGAGACTAAGTCTAAACTTTTGATCATATAAAAAGTGATAAAAGTTAAAAAAATAATTTTCCCGAAGATTAGAGTTTTGTAAATAAATGATGAATTTAGGTTTTTTTTTCCAATATATCATTAATATCAAAATCGTAGTTAATAGATAAACTTGTACCAATATATTCAAAAAGTTTACACAAATTCATCTGTAGCATTCCATAAACAAATATTTTAGTAACTCATATAGTTTAGGACCTATAAACAACATCCTCAAAACAACTATAATATGATCACTAACTATTAGTTCATAGTTTTTACACACATAGATTTAACTACATACTTAGTTCAATACCGTACATCTTATCATTTTACACACCAGTCAATATATACATATCTCAGAACTAACAAGTTATACACATTTTAGACCTTTATGGTGACACATAGCGCATATATACATATATGCATCAACAAAACATTAACTTATATATATATATATATTATGTCTCCCAAAAAGTGATCCTTGTATGTCTCTCAAAAAGTGATCCTCCATATGCGCACGATTCACACACTAACTTATTCAAAAAACTATAAACGATAATTGAGATGAGTTACCACTCAGTAAGTTCCCACTCTTTTCATAAAGTCTAAGTTAAAATAAGCATAAGTGTTATAAATTATAAGCCACATATCATATTATGAATATACAAAATATACAGCTAGTTGATGTGCAAAGAAGTATGTATCTCATAAAGCAAAAGTAAATCACAAGAAACTAGTAATTTCATAAGAGCTCAATAATGAAAATGAAAAAAATGGCTTGGAGACGTTCATTAGTCACCATTATTTTTCGTACAATAATAACATAACAAGCATAATCATACGACAATACCAAATATACAACTTAAAGGTTGATATGACATATAATAGATCGATTGATACAATTTCAATATCTATAATTATTATGACTAAATTCATCCACAATACTAAAATTTCAATTACATTTAGTATATCAATCTAGCTAAATATCAATAATCATATGGGTATTATCTAAACAGGTCTAGTATAGTAATCCCTATCAAATCTATCAAATTACATAGATAGGTCCAATTAATCCCATGAGTTTAGTAAATTTTCACAAACATCTCCAATGGAATCCAGTAAAATTCCCTCGCCCGTCTCCAAGGGTCCAATAGCATTTCATGGTCTAGTATCCAAAACCCGTCTGGCCAGGAGTCTTTATCATTCATACAATCCCACAAGTTATCCGTGTGAGTCCAGTATTCATTTAGCTAGAGGTTCATATAAAAATATATAAAGTAGAATTAATATGTGATTCTATAATGTCAACAAATGTATTAAAACAATAGCCCTGAATACTTTTAATCAAAGTATAGATGATCTATACTAAGAATGCATAATGTATAACTATGCTTCATTGAATCTCAAAACTGAAAAGATATGTCATACATCCATGTATCAATTTGTATCAAGAAATATTACATTAAAATTCATTCATCTAAAGCAGTACAATCATCTAACTCTATTCACATGAATCGGTTATAAGGCAGTACGATCATCTAGTTTTTTAGATCACATTTTCATAAATCTATAGATGATAATTCTCATAAAAGATCATAACAACATTTTAGATCAAGAAGCATACTAAATATACTCTTTGACTCTTCAGACAACTATTTGTGAATTTTTCGAGCCTAACTTCTAATAACAAAACATAGAGTATTTAGGACCAAACCTCTAATCCAACTTCATAAATCTCATGTTAACTTCTTATCAACTTCAGGTTTTTTTAGTAATAATATTCACAAATTCTTGCAAATTCAGATTTAATATATGTAGACATATGAATTAATAAGAACGAATGATAGTTGTAGGCCACACATGTCATATTAAATAGGTTCCTCAACCTCAACTCATCACTATTAGTTTAGACATAACATACCCATAAATTAGCATAGAAATATATTTATTATATTTTCAAAAAGATCAAATTTAAAGTTTCATGTAATTTCAAAATATTGGTAAACTTCAAAAGAGAAGAAACTAAAAATCATATATTCCTTTTGAAATCCTTACAAGATTTCAATCATCGTGCTACTATACATAATTTCTTAATTGAAATCCCATATTAGAAAAAATTGTCTTAGAATTTCTTGGTAGAAGAATCTATCTTAGGGTTTGGAAGAAGGAAAGGACACTGACTATTTTCAAGGGATGAATCTGCCTTCACTTTCTTCTTTCTTCACTCTTGTTCTTCTTTTTTTCTCGAATAGAAGATCAATGGAGAGAAAGAGGAGAAGTTGTGGGATGTTTTTCCCAAAATTTGAGTCAGTTGGTTAGTAAATTTGCCCATAATCTCCTCAGTTATTGTAATTTATTTATTTCACAACCCTCAAATATATTTACATGTAATACCGTTAAGTAACTGTCCTTTTCTATTTTATTTTTCTTTTACTTTTTTATTTACTTAAGATATTACATGTAAATAAGAGAATACCCCATATTTGAATCTATTAAAAATATCAAAAAAATAAAATTATCTAAGAATAAAAAGTCACTCTCGAGTTCTAGTACAAATTCCAAATTTTTAGGTTTGAAACAAATAAATTACAATAACTTAGAGGCTAATATGCAAATTTCCCAACCAACTGACTCAAATTTAGGGATAAACATCCCGCGACTAGCTTCTCCTCTTTCTCTCTATCAATGATCTTCTTTTCGAGGAAAAAAGAAGAAAACAAGAAGAAGAAGAAAAAGAAGAATCAGGAGCAAACAAGGAAGAAAAGTGAAGACATATTCATCCCTTGAAGGCAGTAATTGTCCTTTCCTTTTTTCAAATCCTAGGATAGATTCTGCTATCTATGAAGTCTTAGACAATCTTTAATATTATGGGGTTTCAATTAAGAAATTTTAAATAGTAGCATGAGAATTGAAATTGAGAAAGGAATTCAAAAGAAATATATGATTTTTAGTTTCTTGTCTTTTGAAGTTTTCCTAAAATTTGAAATTCTATGAAACCTTAAATTTGGTCCTTTCTTGAAATATTAGCATACATATTACAATGCTAATTTATGTGTATGTTATGCCTAAACTAATAGTGATGAGCTGAGGTTATGGAGCCTATTTATTAAGACATGTGTGACCTACAATTATGATTCCTTATTAATCATATATGTCTACATGTATTAAATCTGAATTTGCAAGAATTAGTAAATATTATCACTAAAAGACCTGAAGTTGATAAGAAGTTAACAACATAGAACTTAATGAAATTGGATTAGAGAATTAGTTTCAAGTACTCTCATGTTTGTTATTAGAAGTTAGGCTCGATAAATTCATGAATAGTTACATAAAGTGTTAAAGAGTATATTTTAGTATGCATTTTGATTTAATATATTGTTATGATCCTTTATAAGAATTATTGTTTATTAATTTATGCAAATGTGGTCTATAAGGCTAGATGATTATATTATATTGCCTTATAACAATTCGTGCGAATAAAGCTAGATGATTGTACTGCTTTTATATGAATGAATTTGAATTTAATGTTTTTTGACACAAATTAATATGTGGATGCATGACTTATCTTTTTCAGTTTGAGATTCAATAGAGCATAGCTATACATTATGCATTCTTAATACAAATCACCTATACTTTGATTTAAAGTATACAACCCTACTCCCTCAATATATTTGTTAACATTGTAGAGTCACATATGAAGTCTACTTTATGTATTTTATATGAATCTCTAGCCAAAGATTATTAGACCTACGCAGATACTGGTGGGATTATATGAGTGATAAATACCCCTGGATAAGAGGGTTTTGGATACTGGACCTATGAGATGTTACTGGACCCCTGGAGACTTTCAAGGGGATTTTATAAGACTGCACTAGAGACATTCGTAGAGACTTACTAGACTCATGAGATTATATGGACTTACCTTCGTAATTTGATAGGGATTATTATAATGGGCTTGTTTGGGTAACACCCATAGGATTATTGATAGTTGACTATATTGATATATTGAATTATTGAAATTATGAGTATTGTGCATGAATTAAGGCATAACAATTATAAATATTGATATTGTATCAATCAATCCATTATATATTATATCAACCTTTAACTTGTATATTTTGATATTGTTCAAACTTTATATGTCTGTACTTGTTATATTACAATTGTATGAAAACTATTGGTGACTAATGAATGTCCCAAAGCTCCACCTTCCTTAATTTTCATTATGGATATCTTATGAAGTTACTAGTTTTTGATTTACTTTTGCATTATGGGATTTATACTTTCCTTTGCACATCAACATGTATATTTTGTATATTTTTAATATAATATCTTGATTATAATTTGATAACACTAAATACCTATATTTATTTATACGCTATGGAAGGAGTGAGATCTTACTGAGTGCTGAATTATCCAAATCGATGAGTATGATTTTCTGAACAGGTTGTTATGTGTATTGTGCGCATTTGGAAGATCACTCTTTGGGAGACAGATGATAGGGTCTTACTGTATATGTCGTACATATATAAGTTAATGTTTGTGTACACATATATGCATACAGACACTATGCGTTATCGTAAAGACTAAACATTACTTGTTAGTCTTGAGATATGAGATATGTGTATATTCATAGACTGATGTGCAAAATGATATGATGTAAGGTATTGAACTTAATATGTAGTCATATCTATATATGTGTAAGGACTATGAACTACTAGTAAGTGATAATATTGTAGTTGTTTTGGGGATATTGTTGATAAGTCCTAAACTATTTGAGTTTCTAGAAGATCTGTTGATGAAATGCTATAGGTAAATTTGTGTAGATTTTTTGAATATATTGGTTTAGATTTATCTGTTGATTATTGTTGCATCATTATCAAATACAGAAGAAGTTATATAAAATGCTCTATTTATGATCTTGATTTATAGAAAGAATATATTCTTTTGAATTTTTAATTGATCGGCCATAAAGCCACACTCCGAGATATGACAACTTTAAATCTTAGAGCATGACAATAACGGTTTGTATACTAGAAGTGTTTGACACAAGCGAACATGTGTGTCGGACCCGCCAATTTTTTAGTCGGAGAAGTGCCCTGCATATCATAGCCAAAGCTATATCCTATGTTTAAGTTGTTGTTTTCGCTACATATAACTGAAACGTTCTCTGAAGCTATGATTGAATACTAACTAGAGAAGTTTGCCCTAGACTAGTATTGCATTCTTCAAACCAGCAGAGACATTCAGAGAAAACAAGTTTTGACAAGTTTAATGAGTTTTAGATGAGAAATAAAAGTTCGAGGATCTTGTTAATGTAAGGAATGGGCCATTTAGTTATTCTCGGTCAAACTAATTTCAAAGATCCTAATTCACGCTTTTCCTCTTTATCTGTGTGGTAACAAAACAAGTTATATACACAGTTTTCTGTTGTTTTAATAGTTCAGACCTATTCATATGACCCTTGTCCTCTGCTAGCTTGTTGCAGTTCATATCCGTAGTCGGTTCAAACAAAAGATAATTGAATGAGGAGAGGATGGCTCCAAAGGAGTCATCAATATTTTTCTTACATGCAACTTCCATTTGGAGTATGAAATCTTGGACGCCCTTAGTTGAAAGCGCCGGCCAATCATGTTAGCGCTGCCTCCAGCATATTGGTCAATTAATTTTTTTTTCTAGTTAAATCCACTCATGTCATGTTCGAACTGAGAATCACTGGAGAGCAAACTCAGGATCTCTTCAGTGGCCGACATCGAGGAATGAAATATCCGCACGCGGCGGGATTCAAACTTGAGAAAACAAATTTTGATCAGTTTTTCTGACTCGTTTTTGGTCAACACTTTGGGCTCTATCCTTACTGATGATTGCTGGAAAGAACTATCTAGTGTTTTCTTTGTTCTTTTGGAGCATATGGCAACTTGGAGGACAAACTTTTTGTAGACTAATGGAATGAACTTGGAGAGCCCCTGAATCAGGTTTTTTATACTTTGGGCCAGGTTTCCACACTAGAGGAGGCCTTGCACTAGGGTTGATCTGTACTTGCAGGCCTTTTATAATTGGGCCAAATCTACTTTGATGGAAGAAATTAAGGATTGCCTGGTGGATGTGGATCCTAGGCCCAAAACCTATACAGATAAGAAATGGTCTTCTAGCTACAGTCAAGGTTGGAAATCCTGGCCCGAATTGACAAACCGGAAAGTCGATATCTTTCAACTTCAGTTCAGCCCAGCCCAATTCATGGGCCCATCTCATCATGTCATGTGGCCATCTTTACCAACCTCCTTCAAAAATAACCATTACATTATGATTTATTGCCCTTTGAGATAAGCACTTTATGATTATGTAATGAAAACCTATTTGCAATCTGATTGTTGAACTAATGTATCCTTGCCTAATGGAAGTCCACAAAAAGAAAAAACAAAAAGGTACTAATATAATACAATTTTCCCATTATTGTTCTAGCTTATTTACTTTATAGTCCTAACAACCAATTCAAATTATTAAAGTTTCTGTCACTGCACAAAATTCTGAAATTATATTGAGGATTGAGGTATGTATTTTAACATACCCCCGCAGGTCGAATGCCCTTTTTATGGCCGAATCTTGAGCTTTTGACGGTAGTGGTATTTTTTGTTTAAATCCATTTTTTAATGCATGCTCAGTGAAAATTGAACCTGGGTTATACTAATAGCATGAAACTTAAATTTAGAAAGGATTAAATCGAGTTATTATTGATGAGGGCAAAGCCCGAATATATAAGCATTACAATTACATGATAAGAAAATCTCTAATACCAATACAATTAGTATTATATAATCTTAATTCTAATATTATTCTTAACAACCCAAACTCAAAAGGATAAAAAATTGTGAGTTTGGATAAAAGAAAACTAAAATCTACAAAATATCTGCTAAAAATTTTAAAGTTAAAGTTGATCCCTCGTGACACTCTTTGAAGACTAATCACCTGAAAAGTTATATCTTGAACACCTCCTCGCAAACTCGTGATGGATAAAACATCGAGAGTTTAGATGAGTGTGGATGACGAGAAGAAGATGTCGAATAGTTGAAAGTATCTTTTGAAGAGAAGGAGGAGAGATTCTGATCGATATGGAGAACTTTCTTAACTTAACCTAATTCTTTTCGCTTGTCGCAAGGCGGACTTTGAGCCTATAAGTCGCTTTAGTATACACAGGACGGACTCCAAAACACAATGAAGTGTCGCTTTCGCATGTCGCAAGGTAAACTTTGAGTCTGTAAGTCGCTTTAGTGTATACAGGGGCAGACTCCGAAAATCCACAAAGTGTCTCTTTCGCTTGAAGTAAGTTGAAGTAAGGTAAACATTAAAATAGTGCGAAATCTGATGATGAAAAAAGTCAGTGACAAAATTCGTCGAAGAAGAAACAACCGATAGTGACAAATCCGTCGAACAAGAGATGACCGATAGTGACAAATTCGTCGAAGAAAATCGATGAAGATGAAGATACCGTGTAGAACGAAAAAGAAGGAAGTCGTCGGAGAACCTGACGACAAAGTGGCCGGCGAGTCCTCAGAAAACTTGACGCTGACGATTCGCAAAACAAAGATGACAAGGAGGGAATTTGAAGCAGCAGTTATTTAAAGCTTGGACTTTGACAAAATAAGAACCATACATGCATTTTTGATTATAAGCATATTGCATGTGACTGGGAAGCATGCAAACTCATTCCACTGCAACATGCACTCAATTTTCAAAGAAAACTTGTCATGGTGCAACTTGCGGTTAGAAAAGTTCAAGGACACAAAGTAAAAGGTCTCTTGATGAAACTGATTGCAAAAGTCACCGTGAACAATGAAGGGAGGCAAGCAGACAAGATTGATGCCACTGGAGTCTTTGATATCAACAAACGAGAATAAACTTTTGATGACGCACGTAACAGAGAGTGGCATGTTCAAAGACAATGTAGAAACGACGATTACCACAGAAATTTTTTGTAGGCTCTGACACCATGAAAGTTTAATTCAAAGAGAATTGAATCAAGTTATTATTGATGAGTGCAAAGTCTGAATATATAAATATTACAATTACACGATAAGAAACATTTAATTCTAATACAATTAGTATTGTATAATTAGTTGATGTATTTTATATTTTTAACATGCTCCCGAAGGTCGAGATCCTTTTTAATGGGCCGAAACTTGGGATTTTCGCGGTAGCGGTAGTTTTTATTTTAAATCTACTTTTAATATGCACCCGGTGGGAATTGAACCTGGGTTACTCTAATACCATATTAAAGTTCTTGTCACTCCATCAAAACTCCGAATTATGACGAGGGTTAAGGTATTTATATTTAACACAAATAATTCGTGTTGAGCAGAATTAAGGAATAAAAACAGAAGCTATTTCAAACAGCCATCTACTTGCACATAAATCTTGAACCAATTTAAAGGAGGCAGTTAATTTCTTTTTTCTGCACATGAATCTGTACATTACAAAATCTATTGTAACTTTCTCAGTTTCTTCTTAACTTCAAATATTATTTTTCCATATCACATGCACTGCATGAGTTATTATATATATATATATATATATATATATATATATATATATATATATATATAATATATATATATATAATATATATATATATAAATCTAGTCATAGTAATGCCAAAACAACTATTAGTAAAGAGGAAATACTAAGAGAAGACACAATTCACAAGGGTGGAGCTCACATGCCCATCTCCATCAATCTGATATTAGTCAACAATAATCAGGGATTTGTAGTTAGATTAGTATTTTGTCCTCATCACATTATTGCCAAAATTGAAAACTTTTATATGTTGACTTTTGAGTGGTTCAATTCAAGTGATCATGGTCTCATATACCTAAGTTCATAATCAAGGCCTAAAGATGTTTTGTCTTATCTAAACCATTTCTTTCTTTTCACTTTCCATGAATTTTTGTTCAGACAAACAAATTTATACATCACACACTAGATTAGCTTGGTACAATTGG